>PIJE02003325.1:22965-34825 GCA_002895965.2 Coryphaenoides rupestris | reverse complement strand
TGGATATCCAGAAGGGTCAGTCACAAGCACATTCATCATCATTGTCTCTGTGGTCTTGAAACAAGAAGTGACAATTCTTTTGAAACAGGTGATGAAGTACCATGAAGAGGAGTAATATGACTACTAAATAGAGCACATACTTCAGAATGGAACTACCTAGGTTTCCTAACCATTCCTAGGTTTCCTAACCATTCGCCCAGCGGATCCCAATTCTCAGAGTTGCGTTCGTGCAGTTCATCAATGTTCTTGCGCATATCATCTAAAATGTCAGTGATATTTTCAGATGTGTCAATGATATTAGTCCAACATTCCATATCTATTACCATACACTAGTACACGCTGCAGCCGCTAAAGGTACTGTAGTTCCACAAGCCGGGCTCTGGTTTTGCAGTACCCCGAGTCGCATAGTACCTATTACATTGAAGGGCCTCAGTGGGGTAGTGAGAAATATTGTCGCATTCTTTTTATCCATGATCAGTCCGCCTTTCATGGATTCATTTTGTGGACCACCCGGACGAAGCAAGCACGCATTGCTGAGGCTATATCACATGGGAAACGGAACAGCCATTAGGGGTATTCCGGAGGAGACGGAACGTGGTCCATCTCCGCCTATCTTGTTTATTCCAAAATGTGCCTTGGCTGCACTCAGGAGGGTATCAAAGCTATTATCGATACCCTTGAAGGTATATTCCAATTGGAACTGGGAATCTGTTCCATTGTCCCGGCCGTCTGTCAGGATAGGCTGGGACCTCACAGTGATGCCGAAGAGGAGGATGATGCCAACGTAGAGTCGTCCTCCGGCCTGGGGGGTACTCCTTCCTGGAGTGACGCGTCGGTGGCAACTGGTGGGCCATCTTGCCCCGTTGTCAGGGCTAGGTCCGTCGTGACCTTATGGTGTCGGGTTGGTCGTCAACGGTGGTGCCCGTTTACAGTGGCTGGCATGATCCAGGTAGCCCTTTCAGCTCCCTTGACCGCTGCTGAGGTGACCAGCAGGATTTGGAATGGTCCCAACCACCTTGGTGAGTGCCAGGTTCGCCTCCGATAGTCCTTCACCACGATCCAATTCCCTGGTTGTAGGTCATGGATCCTTGGATGGTGATAAGGCCTCTTTAACCTGTGAGTGGATGGTTTGCAGACTTCGAGAAAGATTAATACAGTACAATAATGATTGTATAATTAATCATGGCTGTGATGGAATTGTTCTGTGCTCATATTGCTGTCGTGTGATGCACCTGTCCCCATTGGCATGGGTCGCCCCATCAGGACCTCATAGGGGGACAGTCCTACCTTCGCTCTGTATTCCCCATCTCGGAATGATTTCTGTGATGAAGGCCTTAGCAACGGCTGCAAAGTCAGCCGCCCTGCTGGGAAATACTTCAATCCATTTGGACAACATGTCTACCATTACTAAACAATATCTCTTTCCCTCACATGATTTGGCACAAACATTTTTCTTTTTTTTGTGCATAATTTGAAAATCCTTGTGTGTACCAATGCCGATTGATGCTATCTACCATTCCCCCCTTTGACACATGATCTGTCCCATGTGTCATAATAGCGTAGATAGGAAACAAAACATTTAGGTAAGCATGGCCGCCCATTCGGCCATACCACAATCCATTGTGATACTCTGCACCAGCTGATTTCCACAACCAGCGGTCTGCGGGCATGGCCCTGGTCTGAGCTTTCGCCAATCCCTCAATCGTGACCGAGGGCGTTAGTTGTGCCATCTGCATGGTGGAGGCGAGTGGGGCTTTGGCAGCTGCTTTAGCCCCTTCATCTGCCATCGCGTTCCCTCTAGACACCAGGTCCTTGGCCCCTGTGTGCGCTTCATATCGACATACAGAGATGGCAGCAGGTAAGAGTATAACATCTAGCAGGTTAGCAACCAATTGTGCATGATTAATCCGTTTCCCTGTGGATGTGAGGAACCCTCGCATCTTCCACAAGGTGCTGAAATCATGAACGACTCCAAAAGCATACTGTCTGTATAGATGGTAAGTCGTTTACCCTCCGATAGTATGTATGCTCTGGTTAGGGCAAACAGTTCAGCTGCTTGCTGATAGGTGAGGGGGTAGCCTAGCAGATTCCACCACGCAGTCCTGCGTGGCAATGGCATAGCCCACTTCATTAACACCTGTTGTTGGGTCTTTCCGGCTAGAACCATCAACATACAACACATCCGTCCCCGGTGGCAGTGGTGTAGCTGTCAGGTCCACACGTGGTGTGCATAGTTCATTAATGGTGGCCACACAGTCGTGTGGCTCCCCATCTTCGGGAGTAGGCAGCAGGGTAGCCGGGTTCAACACTGTACACCTCTGCAACACAACTTTAGACATAGACAGCAACATATGGTGATATGACAGGAATCGTGATGCTGTTAGGTGTGATGTCTTCTGAGTTAGCATAATAGATGAAACCTCGTGGGGTACAAGCAAAATTAATGGCATGTAACCCACTAGCCCCCGACTGGCGGCAACCGCCATTGCCGCCACTGCCTTCATACAGTGTGGTAAACCAGCTGCCACCGGGTCTAGCTTGGATGAAAAATAGGCAATAGGACACAACTTGCCCCCATGCCTCTGTAGTAGTACTGATGTCATATACCCATCCTGTTCCCCCACGGTCTGTGTGAAGGGTTGTATGGTCTGGTAGACCTGAAGTAGTCAGGGTCATAAGGTTTTCGTTTAAGTCATATGAACACAGCATCTGCTGCTGGTGTCCACGTCACGGAGTCAGTCGGAGTCAAGTCGTGGCCATGTGTGACGTCTTCGAGTGGCTGTACTAAATTTGCATAATCGGGTATCCACTGTCTGCAGTAGCCCGTCATTCCCAAGAATCCGATCATTTGTTTCTTTGTAATAAGGTTTGCTTGGATTTATTCTATCCTCCTCGCTAAGGGATCTGCCACCTGGTGTGGGAATGTGGCTCAGGAATTGTACCTTTTGTGTTACAACCTGTCGCTTAGTTAAACTGGCCCTGTGGCCCTGGCTGGCTAATTACCTTAACAACATAATGATGTCCTGTTTACACACTTTAGGGTCTGGAGAACACACCAGGAGGTCATCTCTATACTAAATTTGTGTGCTCCCCCCCCCCCGGGAGGATTAGATGAGCCAAATTGTAATGCAGCGCTGCAGAAAATATGATTAGTGATTCACAATGATCCTGTGGCATTCTAGTCCACGTATATGATTTCCCATAAATTTAAAAAGCAAACCAATTTCAGCTTGCTGGATCCACCGGTATGCTAAAGAACGCGTTTGCTAAGTCGACTGTAAACCATTTGTAATTCCCAGGTACCTGTGTTTATAGGGTGTGCAGATCTGGAACAATGGGTGTCCTTGGATGCACTGCATCATTTACCTTTTTCAAATCTTGGACAAACCAAACCATGAGTTTGTCCTGCAACCGGTGCCTTTTCCACAGGGAATATTGGGATACTACATGGTGAATTTGGACACGGAACTATCACACCGGCTTCCAACAATGAGTTGAACACAGGTGTGATACCATCAATTGCCTCTTGGCGTAACCTGTACTGGGGTTGTCTGGGCCTGTAAGCTGATTTGGGAGTTACCACTAGGGGCTCAACACCTTTTATGCGGCCCACATCATATTTATTTTCAGCCCACAGGTTGGACGGGACCCCAGCCAATCGTGGGTCCTCCAACGTCATCTGTGGGAGCATCAACTCCTCCCTACTGTTGCCCATTTGGTGTATTGAGTGCTGGGCTTCGAATGCTCCACCCCACTCCTTACACCTCAATCCCGTTGTGGGAGAGAAGTATTGTCCTTCTGGGCCATCTGTTCTCCAATCACATGTGTCCCCCCCCCTTGACACCCATGACCCCAGTTCGGACCATGTCGTGTCGGGGTTTTTTGCTAGGGACCCATGTGGTTCTGCACCAGCAACCCCATAAAACCTTTCAACTTCCTCACTGGAGGACACTTTTTAATATGCTAAATTTCTCATACCAAAGCAAACTTTCTCCTTTTAACATTGGCGTTGTATTCGCCCCATTAAACCATAATTCTTCAAATTCTGGTAACCGCCCATCATTAGATATTCTGGCAGTAATATGCAAATCATTTGTGGACATATATTGTACCTCTGGCTGACCCTGCATGCAGTGATGTGTATCTGTTATCAGTATGTCAGCTGTTTCCCTGATCTCTCTGTCAACAAGTCCCACGTATAAGAATACTCTGGCGCGCATCTCGCACCCAAGTATGCCTGAATCGCCGGCCTTGCATCGGAGGTGATCGTGAGGCCTGTCAGTGTAAATAACACTCAGTCCTAATTTACACATTAGATCTCATCCCTATTTTCCATTTTGTTTGTGTTGTGTGTTGTGTGTGGTGTGTGTGTGTCAGTGCTCATACGACCTTCTTGGACCGGACCAGCTCCCCCACACCTCCATGCAAATGCATCCGTCCACCTCCGCCCCTCGGGTATTCAGCTCCACAGCAGCTCTCTGGTTCCCAAGTCCTTGACCTGAGTGTCCCGCGTTTTTTTTATTTTGATATTGGCGGGTAGACGCAGGGTTTGTCAACGCTTCTAGTTGGCGAATTGAAGCTTTGTATCTCCTGCTTCTCTCCTCTGTCTCTTCTTGTTCATCTGTTTCTCTCTAAGATCTCCTGCGTGGCTGGCGTGACTCACTATCACAGCAAGTCTGGCGGTACGCCTGTCAACACAGTCTCTTTACAACCACCGATAAACTTTCATCCCCCGCGTCCAGAGCGTCTCGATGGCGCCTCTTACGGAGTCTGGTCTCTTGCAGGCCTGTCGCCCTGCATGCGACCCCATCGCAAACCTGGTCGGCTCACACAGACTTGACCCACTTCTGTGATGGATAGTTCGGGTTGCTGGACCAATTTCAGCGATCGCCGTGGCGAGCGATTCCCCCCCGCAACGACGGGTCCGGCAGACATTCGGATGCTGGGCTGCCGTCCTTGCGGGTTCAGAACTTGAATCATGGGGAACCTGATCCCATCTTCTTCCGCCTTTAATTTCTGTGTCCGTCTGAGCCCCCCATGAGACCTCCGGCCGCTCGGCCCCTTTTGGTTGGTGCGTAAAGCAGCATGGCCGATCGCCGGGTCCGCGTTTGGCTGGCGGGTGGTTCCATCTCCTGTGTGTGTGTTGACCTCCCTCCATGTCAGGGCAGGCAGGTGGGTGCTGCTGGGTGGGCCTGCCTGGCTGCTGCCTGGTAGAAGGCCGGCGGACAGCGGAGCATGTCGCAGGTGTGGGGGCACGTCCCGGTCCAAGTCCACGATCTGGTAGTACGGATGACAGACAGATTAAAAGTTCCCTACACTCTCTACACTCGCTTGGTCCCTCATCAGAATGTTTCCTCTCACTCACCCTCTTTTTTCCCACAAATGAAATGCATACAAACGTTTTCATATTTTCTTTTTTTTCCGACTCTAACATCCTCTGTTCTCTTCTTTCTCTCTTCTCTCTTTTTCTTTCTTTCTCTCTTTCTCTCTTTCTCTCTCTCTCTCGTTCTTTCTCTCTTCTCTCTTTCTATTCTTCTTCTCTCGTTCTTTCTTCTCTCTGCTCTCTCTTCTTCTTCTCTCGCTCTCTTTCTCTCTTTCTCTTCTCCTCTCTTCTTCTTTCTCTCTCTTTCTCTCTTCTTTTCTCTTTTCTTTCTACTCTTCACATCCTCTTCTCCTTCAATTTCTCCAAACATAAACTCCCCATTTCTGGGAAACCCTTTTTCCTCCAATATTGTAACCCTTCTAGTGCCATTTCACCATGTTTCTCCAACATTACCTTTGCAGCCCCGGTTATTACCGAATTCTTATTTCCCATTTTAGATCCGGGCACCCTACTAATTATTATTATTATCATTAATAATTGTATTATTATTATTATTATACCCCTGCTATTAAAATTATTTTCCCTCTTTGAGCGCTTTTATCTTTACTATATATTAGTTATCTTCTATTAGTTATCAAGGCCTCGCAGTACCTCAATCCCGGTACGGTTCACTCTTGTTCCATTCCCATCGGATCCCGCTCGCTTTACCGTACTGTTACCTCGATCCTAGTAACCTACGGGATACCTATCTTTATTCGATTAATGTTTCCAAAACTATTAATAAACCCGTCGGTCCTTTAGCGAATAATAGCGAGTCTTCGTACCTTGTACTTGTCCGGCCCTGGTCAGCCTTTTCCCACAAACTATTTTCCTAAAAATACACAACTATTTATCCTAGAAAGCGAACCTTAATTTACACAAGTATGATCTCACCTGCCGTGTTCTTTTTCCCTCAGGATTTCTTATTGAGATGCCCTCAGTCCATCTCCCAGGCGCCCTCGTCTCACTCCAGTATGCTGGTTACAGTCACTGGCAGGAGGTAGAGCTCCGGAGACTCAAGTCACCGGCCGTGCACGGTTCACCTGGGAGACGAGGCTGAAAAGACTCAAGTTAGAAATCCCGGACGAGCCCCCAAATTGTCGTGGCAATTCAATAATTGCATCTAGGGCAATGAGATCTTCAAACTGAAGTAAACACAATACTTGTAGAAATTAAGAGTATTTTAATGAATGCATTCACCAGACTCCTCTCTAGCAGAGTGAGTGCCAAACAGATATTCACTTGTCCCTTTTAAGGACAATTTTCACCCCCAGGGGTTCCTGGGACCGAATTCCTTCGATCACAACACAAAGAGTTTCAAGCATTGACAAGACGACGCTTCTTGTGATAACCATCAGCGATTCCTGTCCCCTGTAGAAATATTTACGGTCAACCAACTCCCACCCGAGCTGCTTATCTTAATGACTGGAGGGAATCGCAGCCTGATGGCCTGACTGTGGAAGCTGTCTCTGAGTCTGCTCGTGTGGCACTTGATAGTGCGGTATCGCCTGCCTGACGGTAGAAGTGTGTACAGTTTGTGGCTGGGGTGGTTATTACTACCTCTGCAGCCCAGCAGGGCGTGCTGGCAGCCGGGGCTGAGGCGCGCCTGGAAGTGGGAGCACTGGTCTCGGGACAGAGAGCAGCTGAGGCAGGACCTCTCAAACGGACTCACGGTGGAGACCCTGCAAGCCAGGACACCACTCAACGGCAATCAAGACCACCACAGGTCATATTTGACCGAAGCGGAAACAAACAAACAAAAAAGGAAACCGAAAAAGATCCTATCGCTGGAAAGCCTTTTCTTATCATTTATATAATTTTTGTCTTATGTCTCATTCTAAACACAATGGTTTCCATAGATAATGAACATGTAGGAGAGTGAATTGTTTGTTTCTAATTTCTGTGGAAAATAATTTCCTCCTGGGGACAATAAAGTTTAACAAGAACAATTTATATTTAGTTAGGTTGGTCTTTCGGTGAAATTGACAATTGAGTACTTTTAGTACTACCCTGCGTTCACCACTATTTCATCAGTTCACATTGCAATCAATTACTTTCAAGTACCTGTAAAGCTGTCTTTGTGTCGGCCCATCCTCTGTGCTCAGGAAGTACCTGCGCAGAGACGAGGACCACGAGTGTGAACTCAGGCACTCATTCTTGGTATGAAATACGGCATAATACGTGGAACAATAATGGTTGCGTACTGGTTACACTCACACCGAGTCTGTGCTCTCGTCGAATGCCAAGACGCAAACCACCTCCCAGCATCCTGAGGTCGGGTGACGAACACTGACTTCCTGCTCCTCGGACTGAGGAGGAGGAAGAGGAGGCATCGTAGAATCAGACAGAATAAAAACAGCTTTCAACAGTGGTACCATACAAGATGTTGATTTACTAATCTGTCTCACTCAACATAATCCTGTATGTCCATATACACCAAGCAGATATACTGTAGGTAAGGTATTGTGTGTGTAGGTATGGCTTATTCTCATTGTTTAAACAACTCCACTACATGAGAGAAACTTCCATGATACAAAGGTCTCAAATGTAGTTCTGTGAACGGATCCGACTCAGGTACTCTTCATCCTCAAGAAACAATGAACAGGACGTAGGAGGGGATTGGCTGGATGTTAGTGACAGAGATAATAATAGTGGAATAACATCTTTTTTTAAAGATCTAGTCCTTTCAGAAGACAAAAGAACACTCAAGGTAACAAAAATGGATGTAATTTGCAAAATAACATTCTTTTATGTTCCTTTTTAAAATGCCCAATTCTCCTTGGGGAGTTTCACCTGGTCTTTTATCATGGCGATGTGGTTGAAGGCTCCTCCTCCGCCATTTTCGAGAGGGAGGGTGATGAAGAACACTGTGGCATCCTGGGAGAAAACTGGCTCTTCATTCTACAGGAGGAACAAACGGAACTATCTGTAAGGCAAATATCAAGAGCAGGTACTTCCAAAACGTCATGATCGTTTTCTTTTGGTAGCTGTGACTCTTTCTTCCGTCATGTTCAAATAAGCCACGTTTTAGCTAAATTAAGATGCATACCTCAGCTCCAGGAGGAACAATGCGGATTCCGTCCTGGCCGTGGAACAGTGGACCAGCTCTTTACCCTCGCAGGGTTGTTGGGGGGCGCATGGGAGTTTGCCCATCCAGTCTACATGTGCTTTGTGGACTTGGAGAAGGCCTATGACCGTGTCCCCCGGGGAATCATGTGGGGGGTACTACGGGAGTATGGGGTACCGGGGCCGTTGGTACGTGCCATTCGGTCCTTGTACGAACAAAGTGCGAGCTGCGTCCGTATTCTCGGCACAAAGTCAAGCATGTTCTCAGTGGGTGTTGGACTCCGCTCCGCCAAGGATTCCCTCTTGTCACCGCCGTTCTGTTCGCCTGATCTTCATGGACATGGAATTAAACGCCGGCAAAGCTACCTTGATTGCCCGGTGGTGCACCTGATTTTATTAATTGCCAGTGCCTGTGCACACTCTACCACACTCGGGAGTGCTGTCACATCATGGTGAGAGAATCGGGCAACGCATGCAGACTGGCAATTAATAAATTGGCCCGCCACCCTGAACCCATGGAAGCAACCCCATTTTCCAAGCCCCTGGTGGCCCAGCCTCAGCCCAATAACCAAGATCAGCAGGCTCGACACGAGCAAGCATCCAACGATGCACCACCGTGCCTTAAGACAGCGCCACCCAGCCCCATACACAGGTGATGCGAACTGCCAAGCAACCCCTAACCGGAGTGTGAGTGTGTATGCTTCTCTGAGGCGGGTGCGGAGGTAAGGGAGGACACGACTCCCAGCAAGATCGTTACGCTGTCCCGACCATGGGCCCGCCGGTCCCAACCCGGACGATTTTTGACCAAGCACAACGCCGTCTGACACATAGAGACATTCTGCTTGACCTTCGAAACGAACAGCCAGAAAGAGAAGAGTGGCCAGCCTGCCCGACCAATGGGGTGGGACTGCTTGCCACCGCTTTTTGGGGCAGGCATCGCCCAGACACCTATCAGGCATATAGCCCCCATGTACCCCTCGACGCGTTTCGTACACACCTAAGAGAGGAGATCTTGAAACAATATGCGGTACTATAACTAATCACTATGAGCCACGCTATCATGAGTGGTCGATCAGGCGGCCTCCCCCAGAGCTCAAATGCATTAGCTAGTGAGGTTGACCAACGCCCTGGCTGACCTCCCCGAGACCCAAATCCCTGAACATCATTGAAAGGATCGTAATGGATTCGATTATATGAGGGCTCTACCCTACGAGGCGAAAAAACTAGCATGCCAGACTAACCCCCAGAGCGTGACCAGCAGGCTGGAGGATACTGGAGGAATCAGGCCCACCCAGGGGATACTTCACAGTGGAAGGGATAATTAACCCGCAGGCCATACCCGCCCCCAAGGAGCGCCCCTCGGCCCAGCGAGGAACCGGTCCACCACGACACCCCGAGCCTAGAAGGCCAGTGCCGACATTCCAGAGCCGACTGCCCCTGGTCAACCGGACCGTCGGAGCGGTGCTATGGTGAGTGTGCGAGGAGGAGGCGACACCTCTCCTGCGAACTGCCCCCTCGCCGGCGAGAGCGTACCCATGCCCCAGCTCCTGCGCCCGGGAACCCACGACGACCATGCCGGTCCTGATGCACCACCTGTTGGCCGGAGAGGGAGACGCGTCCCCCTCAACACCCCGTCAGCCGCCAAATGGCATGCCCGACACCACGGCCTCCCTTTGGAGTTCAGGAGCAATGCGCTGACGCTCATTTGGTACGTCCCGGGTAGATTCGCCCCAGCCTGCCCCACCCGGAAGGCACCGACAGGTCAAAGGTAAAGTAGTATCCATGGTGAGACTCGCATACCCCACCACCATTGCCTACACCTGCGCGACCACCAAGGTAGCCAGCTCAGGCCCCGCTGGCGCGTCGCCTACCCGACCCTACCGGCGTCCCGGTACTATTGGCGCGGACCCCCTACCCTGTTCCGCCCCCCTGTGCGGATTCGCGCCTTAGCTACAGGGAGCCAGGCGAACGCCCCCGAGGACTTGAAAGCCACGAGCCACTTCCCAGGCCGCCCGCCCGCCTTACTATCCCCAGCCTACTGTGTTCGACGTCCAGGCGAGTGCGACCCCCAAGGCATTCCACTCAATCCCCACTCCGAGGCGCGATCCAGCCGCCGGCGGAAAAGAAGCAAGGCGGCTATGACAGGGCGAGGTTTGCTTACGGAACCCACCTTGGCGAGGAGAGGAGAAAAAACCCCACGGGCCGAGGAAGGAGAACCGCCCCAGGTCGCAGGAGCGAATTACAACCTAGGCGACATGTTCCCCCTCGACCCTGCAGACGACGCGACCTCCCCTGGCCGAGCCCCTAGCCAGGGAGGTTTGCGCGGCGCCCTCCAGCTCGAGATCTGACGCCAATCTCCACCAGCGCCTGCCAGCCAGGTAACCTGGTCGAGGACAACTCACCAGGGGTAACGGCAATGGATATCCCCATTTTTCCATAAAAAAGAACACTGTTATATCAAGTTGTACGAAAAGACGGTTGCTAATACATGCATTACTTCTTAGTTACCCGACCTGGTGATCATCTGCGCTCCGCCTAGCCCACTCTACCTGCCTCGGCCCATCTCCGGGTAGAGAAGACGCAGGAGCGGGATTCAAGGGGCCGGACCGGGTTGAGTTTCGAGGCCGATACGCGCCTCTCACCTGGCCAGGTAACATCCGGTGAATAACGTTGGGTTTCTGAGTTTTGTGGCGGGGGGATTTAGGAAGGGGCTGGGTGAAGCTTAAGAAGTCGGATGTGGTAAGCGACTTGTTGCTTGTCACGGGCCGGGCAGCCTGGAGCCGGGTAAGAGACCGCTAATTAGAGCCCTTAGGTGCCAACATTGACGTTGGTTTGGCGGCCCAGTATGCCCTCGGGGAGGTTCGAGACCACTGTCAATGTTGACCCTGGGTAATTGGTCCTCCCTTCCCCCTTTCTACGGGTTCACCTACATTATTCACGTATGGTCTTGACAGGGACCGACCCGCTGGCCTTTTAGAGGCCGTTCCCTTCCCACTCCACTCTCTCGACGGCGTTTCCGACGTGGCCGAGCATCTTCGGCACGTGGGTTGCAGGTTAGCTTTGGGACCCCGTCCCCGACTTCCTCGACCTGTGCGGGGCTCAGCCGCGGTTTAACCTCGGAGCTTTTTTGGAAACAGGCAGGTGGATTGCCCAAGGTTTGGGTGGTCAAGCTGCACCGCACTACGCCTCTCCCCCAGGCGGGGTCGGAGGCGGCTTATGTGACGCCTCGTTCTCGGGGAAGCCGATGCTGGCCCAATGAAGGCCGGCGCGGCGTGCTGGAGGCCAGGATACTAATGACAGACGGCAACTGGGTGGTACTCTCCTTTGAGTGGTGGATTATGGATTAGCGCGATGCCTCGACTTGCCTCAGGCTGCCTAGCCTCCAAAGAGATTCAGACGCTATCGGACGGTCGTCTTTCTCTCTCTCTTTTT
>PIJE02003325.1:0-10587 GCA_002895965.2 Coryphaenoides rupestris | reverse complement strand
ACTTCCCTGTTCTAGCCTGAATGACAAACAATCTATAATCTGGATAATGTGAAAAGCGAGGGTCGCATTTTCCCAGAGGTTACCGTTTAGCTTGTTTACCGTTTGCACACATAGCACCACACCACAAACAACCACCACACACACGTCAGTTAAATCCAGTTCATTTATTTACGCCACATAATACAATTTTCACGCAGGTCACAACACATACATTTGTATTTCCAGCGCAACGCTCACGATTAGGTTTTCTTCACCTTATTCCTGTCCGTCGCAAACTGGTCCGTGGGGAAACGCGTGCCGCATGGAAGCCAGAGCCTTATCTCTGTTCCGGGACAGTCCATTTGGTTGCTTGATGGCTGGGGGGGGTGGTTGCTGAGGGTGGAGTTGATTACTCTGTGTGTGGTTGTAATTGTTAATATGATGTATGTCAAAGACTAGGTTTGGGTGTAGGGGTATTTATATCATTATGCGATAATGATATAATGTTACAGCTATTTTCTGTTGGTGTTATTTTGTTTGATCATGGGGGTATCACCAAGCCCAGTGGGCTCTCCCAATTAAGAGCTGATTGGCAGGCCTATTTAAACCTGTTGGGAAGACTGGGTGGGGAGAGTAAGGGAAGGCATTTGAGTGGAGACAGCTTGCTGAGAGGCTGTATTCTTTTGCTCTGACTTGCTTGTGAATAAACCAGCACCATTTGTGAACTAAAAACTCTCTGAGCCGACTCCTGCTTTATCGAACACCGTGACTCCTTGGTGGCGTTCCGTCTCGCATGTGAGTTGGGGTGTGCAAGAAACCTCTTTCTCACAGTTGGTGGCAGCGGTGGGATCGTGGCGCCCTCCAAGAGCACAAGCACCAATCCGTCTGTCCATCTCCCGCTCCATTTTGCCCTCACTCGTGAACAAGACCCCGAGATACTTGAACTCCTTCGCTTGAGGCAGCAACTCATTCCCAACCCAGAGGGAACACTCCACCGTTTTCCGGCAGAGAACCATGGCCTCAGACTTGGAGGTGCTGACTCATCACGACCGGTGAACGTGCTTGACTTTGTGCCGAGAATACAGACGCAGCTCGCACTTCGTTCGTACAAGGACCGAATGGCACGTACCAACGGCCCCGGTACCCCATACTCCCGTAGTACCCCCCACAGGATTCCCCGGGGGACACGGTCATAGGCCTTCTCCAAGTCCACAAAGCACATGTAGACTGGATGGGCAAACTCCCATGCCCCCCCCAACAACCCTGCGAGGGTAAAGAGCTGGTCCACTGTTCCACGGCCAGGACGGAATCCGCATTGTTCCTCCTGAAGCTGAGGTTCGACAAGGTCTGCCATTCCACAGGTACTGTCCCCGACCTCCACGCGACATTGACTCGGCGTGTCAGCCACGACAGGCCGACAATGTCCAGAGCCTTCAGCGTCCCAGGGCGAATATTTGCAATCAAATATTATTATTATATATTATACAGCGGTCAAACGTTGAGGAAAGCACAACAAATGGATTTCAATCAAATGGAAAGGCGACGAATTCGACGAATAGATTAGAGGGAAACAGCGACTGTGAAGATAAAAACCCTTCAACAAATAGATTCAAAGAAAATAAATAAGATGAAAACCTTGGGATCACAGTGTTCATGTGCAGGTTCTTTTGTATTCACCCACATGTCCACAGTCTAGCGGGAGCCGGATGTCTGTATCTGCTCAAGGATCTGCTCATCTGGGTTTTTTTTTGCCACCACCAGTTACGGAAGTGACCTTTGCCAGACGGTGCAAGAGACCACATTTACATGAGTCTGTGGTGCGTCTTTGAGTACAACCGAACGCTGAACAAGACATTTTAAGGTGACGAAAAATGTAACAATTAGCTCTGAAACACACTGAAAGTTTAAAGACGAAAACACGGACAACATCCAAAACAAGTTCACGGCCGAAAGCATATGCTGCTTCATTGTGTATTTTACTCTAAATAGGTCCACCGTGCTGTATTGAAGAAGATTTGAAAGTAGACCATCAACTCTTTAAGAAAATGTTTACTTCGTGAATAAATCAGTCGAGTCATTTTCCCATCCGCTACCACACAATCAGACTTCTTTTTGCAACCAGTGAAGCCATTAGAAAGAATGCAAGACACTTTGCATTGGCTTCACTTTTCTCACCCAGAGTTTTCCCCTTGATCTGCTCACATTTGCTGTTTCTTTCTCTGGATAAAATTTAGATAACTCGTCTCCCCGGGACAACGGGCGTGATGTCGTGAGTTATCACAGCAAGCCCAAGTCACTGGGGGGTAGCGTTAGACCTGTCACTCACAAGATTGACGTTTGGCAGCTACGACAACTCGATCCCAGACACCAGACACATACTGTATCTCAACAACACGACAAATCATTTTTAGGGGTCTTTCTGTTTTTGACCCATCAAGCGGTGTGGTATCATTGAGTCTTGTGTCCTTAAATGTCAACGCTGTAAGAAGCGCCAATAAAGCAGAGCTGAAAGAGCAACAGCAACGATTACATTAACATCTTGCTTGGCTTTCAGGTGCTACAAGTACAACTCAAATGTCCTCCAAAAGTCTCATATTTTGAGTTTTTTCAACCCGTCAACCCCCAATATACAGCCATGGTCAATCCCCATCTTAAAAGGCCTCTGGCCAACTCCCGGCATGCACTTCTTCTTCTTCTTACCCGCTTCACATCATAACTGAGGAGAACATAGTTGAGGTCTGGAGAAAGGGCAAACAGGCTTTGAACGTAGCCTGGGGAGAGAAATGGGGAAAATGTAGCATGGGTAACGTAAACTTCGTCATCATACGCTGTCAAACGTGTTCACAATGACACACAAAGGTGAACCGGATTTGAAGAGACTGAAGTTTCACGCCGTGCTCCAAAAAGGTATTTTGATGAGAAGTACTCACAAAAGTTGTGTTTATCAGGAGGAGTTCTGTCTGGTTGTGTTCCGTGCTCGCCTTAAACACGCTGCCATCCCAGCTGCGAAAGACGAACTCATCTGAAAGACAGAATGAAACAATGAAAGAATGATATAATACTGTATGTAGGCCTAATAAATAAGTCAACACAATATTCAGGTTGCCACAACAGAATAGTTTGAAAAAGAAAGAGTGAGAAGTAAATACATGAATTAATGGACCAAATAAACAAAGACGTACGTTACATTAAAACAAGGCTATATGAGGGGGTCAGAGCAGAAGGACGGGTCGGGGGTTCAAGGATGACTGGCGCTGGCTTCGCTGCTGTTATACAATATGTCGGGACAGAGGAGCGCCGGAGGCACACGACATGGTAGAGCGGAGGAAGGATGACCCTGTGCACCTCCGGGCCCCAACACAGAGGCTTGGCCCTCCTCGCCGGCTCGTTGACTCTGCCTGCATCCATGGCCCTGACACCAAACATAACCAGAACACCACTGCGAACAACAGTGCAGTGTGATGGCTGGTCTAGTGGCTACCACGGACTCGGAGAATGTTTGCAATAGCCTGTTGCAGACATTGAAAGTCCTTTCCTGGGCCTCTGCGTTGGTTCTTCCAGTCAAGGGGCAAACTCTGGGTCTGAAAAATGCGTTCTTTCTCATGGCCAGCAGGGCATCGACTCCACTGGTTGCAAAAAGAAGTCCGGTTGTGTGGTAGCGGATGGGAAAATGACCAAACTTCTCACTTGAGTTATAATTGATATGTCCTCGTCTCAATCGCTCGCTTCAATACAGCATGATGTTCATTTTGTGTAATAATATAGTATTGAGTACAATTGGTTTAAACTAACTAAAAGACACGCCACGCCACCCCTCGTCAAAGAAACTAGCTCTAGTAGTCTACGACCAACGTCTTGGTCCTTCAGATGTTAAGATGGAGATGGATGAGCTTACACCAATGAACAAAGGTCAGCTCTCTGCACTCCGCCTCAGTGTCCTCCATGATGTAGCCAACACTCAAGATGTCTGGATGGCATCGGAGGCACTGGAGAAATCAAAAGAACTCATGTGCCCCGTGTCCGCTCCAGTCGTCATGAAGACCATTCACAAATCACGAATCAAAACCATATCGCTATTTTGCAAAAAGCACAAGGTAATCAAGTGGCCCTTTATTGAATATAGTGGCAAAAAATAGTCAGAGTAAACGGCAGATTAGAGGAAAAATATCAGAACGAGCGAAAGATGCCGAGACCGCGGTCATTATGTCAGTGTGTTCAGCATTGAGGTAACATTTCAACTGTCATGAATGGAGACTGACAGCAGAGGTGGCAATAATTATTAATCTAATCACAGGCCATGGTACAGTCCAAGGAGAATGGATTTCATTCATGTGTTTGACGGGTGAAAAATCATTTTAAGAACCTCTTTTTATGGAAATGTCGATTAATAAGTTGTCACTACATCAATCTCAGGCCACCAGACTGAAGCACAGAAAACAATATATACTGTATATACATATATTATATATGTATATATGTAAAATACATTATTAGATTTGGATACATTTACTCAGTACATACTGAATGTGGAATAATTACTATTGAATATATATTTGTCTTGTACCGACATACATATATGTAGGTACATTCTTTGGTATCATTCACTCCAATGTGCTTAATTTGTCATATAACACACGTTACCCAGAGGGTGTGTGTGAAAGAGTAGGTCGTGGAAAGGGCAGTATTTTCCGGGGTGATCCAGGTCTCTGTGAGAGCCAGGAAGTGGAGAGACTGGAGGGCGGCGTAGGCCAGAATGGTCTCAGTTTTCTTGACCGACGATTGGCAATTCCAAAGTCCCCCTCTCACATCAAGGCCTGTGTAGGTTGAGATCGTAGGGTAGAGGAGATTGGAGGGGTGGCGGCAGCGAGTGGAGGGTCTTCGGTGACACCTGCCGCGGTAGGATGTCCAGACTGTAATGGACTGTCGGCACATGTCTAGCACAGGAGGAGGGAAGGTGTAGGACTAACCTGTAGCTGTAGGACTCCCTGGACGGACTCCCACAGAATGACTCCCTTGTCTTTGTTCTGGGACTCCCACAGAATGACTCCCTTGTCTTTGTTCTGGGACTCCCACAGAATGACTCCCTTGTCTTTGTTCTGGGTCTTCGTTCGCAGGGCCTGACGCTACAGCTGACGCTAAGATACTAGCTCTGTATTAATAGCTAAGTGAATTTGACCAATATCTCTGCCAACAATACTACAACAAGGTTCCTTTTTACCAACACTACCCCAACAAATCAACACTGTTATCCAAGTTACTTTACGATAGATACCTCTACCAACGCTGCTACAAGATTAGTTTCAAGTAAAACCAACACTGCGATAGGTTAGTTTACGAGAAATAGTTCTACCAGTCCTGTTACAAGATTAGTTTCAAGTAAAACCAACACTGCAATAGGTTAGTTTACGAGAAATAGTTCTACCAGTCCTGTTACAAGATTAGTTTCAAGTAAAACCAACACTGCAATAGGTTAGTTTACAATGTTAGTTTAAGTAAAATACCAAACACTGCTACAGGTAGTTTAAGATCAATACCTCTACCAGTCCTGCTACAGGATTAGCTTTTAAGAAAATGGCTCTACCAGTTCATCCAATTCTTCCGATTTAGTTTGCTAGCACCGTGAGCGCTGTCGATGGCAAAATTGGCTCCTCCTTTGTGCCGTGAAGGGCCAATCCCGCTCTCAAACGGCCATTCACTTTGGATTGTCATGGATCCCTACACATAATCAATAGCTTTCACACATCATTATGGCCTCCGGCCCTCGGTGTCGGCTGCAGTGCACCACAACCTGCTAAGCAGGGATAAAGGCCTCTCTCTCTCTCTCTTTCTCTCTCTCTCCTAAATAACTAAAATAGTGAAATAAAGTTGCCCCCCGTGTCCGTGCCCCGGCCTTGTCCGGTGAAAGTGCACCAGCTTGTCGGGACGGAGGTTTTAATTGCAGGGGGGCTTTTATTTTATCTATTTGGTCAAAAAAATATCAGCAGTCTGAGTCTGACTTGAACACTTGATGTTGGCTTGGAGTCCATTTCAGTCCAGAAAAAAATAGACAAACGTCAAATGTCTCCATGTGAATGTTTGTGCTTTTTTCTTCCTCTGGCAGATGGAGATGTATGAACCTTTAGATATTATACCGTCTTATACGTCTCCGTCGCACATTATTGAAGTTCAACTCGGGATGCTCGGGTTGATTTTGAGGTTGCAATCAAACACCGGCGCCGCCGGCCTTCTCTCGGGGGGGGCCGAGCGACCCGACCATTCATCACAGACGGAGTGTTGTGTGTGTTGGGTTAGGGTCAGTACAGCAACAGCAGCAGCGGCCGTGAGACCCAAGCCCTGTGTCTTGTCTTGTGCCCTGCTAGACTCCAGAGCCGGCGAGGGATCTCCGAGAACGGTGGACCACGCGGTGATCGGCGGCGTGGTGGCGGTGGTGGTGTTCGCCATGCTCTGTCTACTCATAGTCCTCGGACGCTACTTTGCGAGACACAAAGGTAAGGCTTCTCCTTCTACTCAACATTTATCGCCCGTCCCGAAACGACTCACGGTGAACGATTGCGTCGTCAATCAGCCGTGAGGGGGTTTCGGTGCCTCGGATGACGGCAAGTGGACTGCGGGTCGTCTGGGTTTGAACACGGGAGGCCGACATCTTCACCACGGCTGCTTTTCCAGAACAGCTGTCGTAGTTAGAAGTTGTGAATATTTATGGGGTGGTAAATTGTTTGTGGCGATAATGATCGACTTTGCCCTGCAGTCGAGGAGGGGGCTTCGATAGAAAATCAAATGTTCCTGTCAGTTCTCCTGCGGTATCACACGACCACGAAACCAGAGAGGATTTCCACCGCCGTGCTTTTATTTCCAGCTTATTTCCAGTGTGTGACAGTCGCTCCTCATCCCTCCCTCTCCCTCCCGACTCCATCCGCCTCCACGCTCTCAAAGAACACATTAGCTTTTAAGAAAATGGCTCTACCAGTTCATCTACAAGAATAGCTCAGAAATACAACACTGATTCTGTTTCTCCACTTACCAACAGCAGAATACTATGCATACTTCTTCCTCCCATTCCGTATTCTTTCATTGCTCCCGTCTGTCCTTCTTTGCAGGAAGTTGTACTTTTTTCTCGGCAGTACCGAGTTCCACTCGTCCTGCGAACTTGCTCCACGAGAGGCTTCGTTCACTGGACCGTCTCTTAACCCTAACCCAAATATCCAAGGAGAATGGAAGAAAGCTTTTCTGATATCACTGGAGGACTTTGGTGGCCATTAGAGCACTATGGGGGAATGGAGAGGTGAGGGGGGATTTGCGAAAGCTTTGCAGTCTGAAGCCAAGGGTCAGTCCTGCAGAGGTGGAGCACAGAGGCAATATCGCCCAAAGTGCGATATTTGGAGCGGGGCTGGATTTTGTTTCGTATAGGACTCAACGTGAAAATTGTGCATTTTAGGAAAATAAAATTTGCTTTGAATGTCGCTTCACATCGTCTTTTCTTAAGCAGAACATCTCCACACTTGATCTGGATACCTCTTTAAAGAAAATTATTTTTCTTTGAAATAGCTTTACGAAAGTGTTAACAATGCATAAATGTGCCTCTTCTCTACAAGCACATTTGTTTTGCTCAAGTTTTAAAATGACACCCACTGCACAGCACCCCCACTGGTTCTCGATTTAGCATAAAATATCAATAAAGCACGACTTCAGCAGACAAAACATCCAAACAAAAATCAGGAATGGCCTCATTTGAACATTCATTACTGTTATCAATTTTTGTGAAAATGAAGCACACTGGGGAATCAAACCTGTGTCAATATTACTTGTGTATTCGTCCTTTGTTCGAGATGCGTCTAAACGGGCGGATTTATTCTCGATGTCTGTGCGTCTGAAAAAGGAGGATGTGTTTACAAAGGCTTTTTGTCGCACCTGGTTACAGGAACAGATTATTGATCAAAACGCGATACAGAGATCGCTTCCTTCAGGGAGAGGTTTAAAGGCGATTAAATAGGATCATCCTGAGACAGAAGACGTTTTTGGTTGTTTTGCTGCCGGAGACATCGGGAGAAGGAGAATCGCCCGATCAAAGTGCATCGCCGAGCTGCGGATTCTTTTGTTTTTCAGATTCACTTGCTTTACTACACACGCTGTAAACAACAGCTGTATTCTCGCCTGGTGAGACCCATCCCGATCTGGAGAGTTCACATTCTGTTCCTTTTCCTGCAGATCAGTCTCCTGGCTTCCAGCCTGTTGAAAGCCTCCCCGAGGAATTAAAAGAAAATGATTGGTCCACGAGGGACTTTCAGTTGACGGTGAAAAAAAACGCCGCAGTCTGCCGATTGTGAATAAAAAAAAATTGTAAATGGCACCGCCTCAGGAAAGCGTAGCAATCTATGAATCAATCAAAACAGTTTTATCTGAAATTGACTGATTCATTATGTTTAAAGATTAGCCGAAATCTGCACAGAAGTTTTTTCCTGAGATTATATATTTTTTGCAGGTATATTTTTTCAGGTGAACTCCGAACAGGCGGGTCTTAGGTCTCTTGTGGAAGCTGGTGAGCGACTCGGCCGTCCTGACATGGGCCGGGAGCTCATTCCACCACTGCGGAGCCAGAACCGTGAAGAGTTGGGACTTTGAAGAGCGATGTTTGCCTGTTTTTAGTGAAGGTGGTACCAGTCGTCTAGCGGAAGTTGTAGAGCACAGAGCTCGGGCTGGGGCGTAGCGTCTGACAAATGTTTGGAGGTAGGTAGGGGTGGTTCCGTTGACAGCCATGAAGGTCAGTACCAGTGTCTTGCATCTAATGCGAGTGATTACTGGGAGCCAGTGGAGGACGCGGAACAGGAAAATTTGACACGAGGCGCGCTGCTGCGTTCTGGATGCGTTGTAAGGGCTTGATTGTTGAGGCGGGGAGTCCAGCCAGGAGGGAGTTGCAGTAGTCGAGGCGAGCGATGACGAGCGATTGGACCAGGATCTGCGCTGCTTCACGTGTGAGGAAGGGCCGGATCCCGGATGTTGTCGCGGGCAATTCTACAAGATCGGGCCACAGAGGTAATGTTGGCGTTGCAGGACGGCTGGTCATCCAGTACCACGCCAAGGTTCCTTGCAGTGGGTGCAGCGGAGACTTCAATGTCCTCGATGGTGACAAGCTCTATTCTATTAGAACAGATTTATTTATTTATTTAGTCGTTAGTAGCGGCTAATAAATGTTGCAGTGAAAAGCAAGAATGATGTATGAACGTTAATGCGAGTGCCGCTAACGCCTCTCATAAGCTATTGGTTTCTCATCATGGGACACAAGTTAATGCCATACTACCAGTCCTGCTACAGGATTAGCTTTTAAGAAAATGGCTCTACCAGTTCATCTACAAGAATAGCTCAGAAATACAACACTGATTCTGTTTCTCCACTTACCAACAGCAGAATACTATGCATACTTCTTCCTCCCATTCCGTATTCTTTCATTGCTCCCGTCTGTCCTTCTTTGCAGGAAGTTGTACTTTTTTCTCGGCAGTACCGAGTTCCACTCGTCCTGCGAACTTGCTCCACGAGAGGCTTCGTTCACTGGACCGTCTCTTAACCCTAACCCAAATATCCAAGGAGAATGGAAGAAAGCTTTTCTGATATCACTGGAGGACTTTGGTGGCCATTAGAGCACTATGGGGGAATGGAGAGGTGAGGGGGGATTTGCGAAAGCTTTGCAGTCTGAAGCCAAGGGTCAGTCCTGCAGAGGTGGAGCACAGAGGCAATATCGCCCAAAGTGCGATATTTGGAGCGGGGCTGGATTTTGTTTCGTATAGGACTCAACGTGAAAATTGTGCATTTTAGGAAAATAAAATTTGCTTTGAATGTCGCTTCACATCGTCTTTTCTTAAGCAGAACATCTCCACACTTGATCTGGATACCTCTTTAAAGAAAATTATTTTTCTTTGAAATAGCTTTACGAAAGTGTTAACAATGCATAAATGTGCCTCTTCTCTACAAGCACATTTGTTTTGCTCAAGTTTTAAAATGACACCCACTGCACAGCACCCCCACTGGTTCTCGATTTAGCATAAAATATCAATAAAGCATGACTTCAGCAGACAAAACAGACAAAACATCCAAACAAAACTCAGAATACAACAACAACAAAAATCAGGAATGGCCTCATTTGAACATTCATTACTATTATCAATTTTTGTGAAAATTAAGCACACTGGGGATTCAAACCTGTGTCAATATTATTTGTGTATTCGTCCTTTGTTCGAGATGCGTCTAAACGGGCGGATTGATTCTCGATGTCTGTGCGTCTGAAAAAGGAGGATGTGTTTACAAAGGCTTTTCGTCGCACCCGGTTACAGGAACAGATTATTGATCAAAACACGATACAGAGATCGCTTCCTTCAGGGAGAGGTTTAAAGGCGATTAAATAGGATCATCCTGAGACAGAAGACGTTTTTGGTTGTTTTGCTGCCGGAGACATCGGGAGAAGGAGAATCGCCGGATCAAAGTGCATCGCCGAGCTGCGAATTCTTTTGTTTTTCAGATTCCCTTGCTTTACTACACACGCTGTAAACAACAGCTGTATTCTCGCCTGGTGAGACCCATCCCGATCTGGAGAGTTCACATTCTGTTCCTTTTCCTGCA
>PIJE02003324.1:35000-37500 GCA_002895965.2 Coryphaenoides rupestris | reverse complement strand
GAAGAAGAAGAAGAAGAAGAAGATTGCAGTATTTTTTACCTCTCTGTGACTGTGTGAGTGTATACCATTAACAAGTAGGTTACTGTCAGCTGATGAGGAGACAGAGACGCAACACACACACACACACACGCACACACACACACAGACGCACACACAGCACCACACACACACACACCACCACACACACACACACACACACACACACACACACACACACACACACATGCAAACACACCACACACACACACACACACACACATGAGAACACACACACACACACGCACACAGGCAAACACATAAACTCACACACACACACACTAGAGGCTATATATAACATCTCTGTTTTGACTTTTGACAACTGCAGTGTGTGTGTGTGTGTGTGCATGCGTGCGTGTGTGTTTGTGTGTGTGTCCGTGTCTGTGTGTGTGTGTCCGTGTGTGTGTGTGTGTGCGTGTCCGTGTCTGTGTGTGTGTGTGTGTGTGTGTTTTCAGCCACCTCAGCCACCAGCTAGAGTCGGACATGGAAGTGGGACATCTAAATGGCACCGGTTATGAATTCTAATCACAAAACATCCATTCATTGGCTGGCCAGTGGCTGCTGATTGGCTGTTAGTATGAGTGGCCCCGCCCCCTCTTTCCATGGATTGGCTGTTACACACTCAGCCAATCCATGGCATGGGCAGGGTTATGAGAATGTGAGGTTGAAGGTGATTGGCAATATCATAACACGAGTATTATCTATTATCTATCAATAAGAGGGGAGTGGCAGTAGCTCAGGAGGTATAAGAGCGGTTGTCTGGCAACAGGAAGGTCGCTGGTTCGATCCCCGGGCTCCTCCCCCTCCTAGCTAAGTGTGGAGGTATCCCTGAGCAAGACACCACCTAACCCTAACTGCTCCTGACGTGTTGGTTGTTACCTTGCATGGTTGACACCACCGTCGGTGTATGAATGGGTGAATGTGAGGCAACACTGTAAAGCACTTTGGATAAAAGCGATGATATAAATGCAATCAATTTATCAATAAGAGGATTGAGGGACGCTAGAACATGGACTACACTAATACTCCATAACATCCTGCAAACTCAGCAGCGATCTCTCTCTCTCTCTGAATATACATTGATAAATTCATCCATCCACCCATCTACCATCATACAATCCCAAACTGTGTGTGTGTGTATGTGTGTGTGTGTGTGTGTGTGTGTGTGTGTGTGTGCATGTGATTGGCTAATAAATGATGAATGTACAGGAAATGAGGTGAGCTGCAGATACAAACACATGGCATCAGCAACTTCTGCATTAGTCACCAAATCACACACACACACACACACACACACACACACACACACACACACACACACACACACACACAACACACACACACACACACACTTTCATGCTGCAGCATTTACACACACACACACACATAACACACAGACTCCAGACTCTAATGCACACACCCCCCCCCCCCCCACACACACACACACCCCCCCCCCCACACACACCCACCCCCCCCCACACACACACACACACCCCACACACACACACACGCAACACACTATGCACATGCCTGTGGCTAAGCTAACGGAGGTACTGAACGAGCTGGTGACTCACGACTCGTGAATCACACACACACACACACACACACACAACACACACGCACACACACACACACACACACACTCACTGAAGATGCCTGTGTGTGAGAGTACGAACGTGGGAGAGTACGTGTTCATGGGGCATTTAGAATGTTATTTAAAACAGCCAATCACCTCGAACCTTCGATTAGGACGGAAGATATCTTGTCGTCCGCGTAACCAGCATGTCAGTCATACGTTCATCCCAAGACGGATGCGGTTTGTGTGTTAAAGGTGCGCCGGTGATCGGGTTTACACACAGACGGTGGTATTTCTGTTCACGGAGAACAGAGAGCATTAACGAAATTCTACGGAAACGCGAAAGGATTCAATCTCCAGATTAGTAAAGACGCAACATTATGGTACGAGACTTAACCCGGACTTAGCCAGACTTAGCCACGTGTCTGGGAGCGGGTTTTATAAGCGCTAAGTCCGTGTTTCGGACTTAAGCGTGCGTCAGGAGAGGAGGAGGCTTAGGCTGAGCTGAACGCTGGGACGCCGTAATCTCGTTACGCACGACGCCGCGAGCATTTCGGTTAGCTAGCAGCTCCCGGTTCAAATAATTATCCCGCGAGTGAGCGTCCCGTGTCACCCAACAGGTAATTAAAAGCCAGGCGTGTGTGTGTGTGTGCGTGTGTGTGTGTGTGTGTGTGTGCGTGTGCGTGTGTGTGTGTCCAGAGGATTAAATAGTGTAATTATAGTCACACCCTCTCTCCTTAATGTCTGTTTTTTTTATAGGTTGCATTATAACACACACACACGCACACACACACACACACACACACACACACACACAACACACACACACACACACACACACACACACACACACACACACACAACACACACAACACACACACACACACA
>PIJE02003324.1:22500-25000 GCA_002895965.2 Coryphaenoides rupestris | reverse complement strand
TAGCGCTGAAACTAACCGGCTCACGCAGTCTACTTAAGAGATCACGACTCTACGCTGTGTGCACGTGCACGCTTTCACACACACACACACACACACACACACACACACACACACACACACACACCACAACACACACACACACACACACACACACACACACACACAGACAGACAGACAGACAGACAGACAGACAGACAGACAGACAGACACACACACACACACACAGCAGCATCGGCTGATTATGGCAATATATAATCAATAATCGGTGGGGGTCCAAGACTTTATGGGACCCGAAGCAGAATTTTATTTGGGGCACCCCAACCACCCCAACCACCCCCCCCCCCCCCCCCCCCCCCCCCACCCCCATTCTGTCAATCCAAAACATTCATCAATAGTATTATTATTATATTTGTTATACTTCATCTACATTTTTATACTTCTCCTGGGAATTTGTCAATCTGTTATTTTATTTGTATTATTCTACGGTATATTTCTCTAATGTTTTATTGTATTGCTATGCAACCTCTGGCACAAGAATTTCCTTCGGGATAAATAAAGTTCTGTCTTATCTTATCTTATCTTATCTTATCTTATCTTATCTAATTAGTTTTATCTGTGTTGCTTGATTGATACCAATGTCGGCCGACTCTTTGCGCCCCCTGTGGGCGAAAAGGTGCCTACAGCGCTGAGCTGAATGTTACTTAAATTGATCCTGGGGCCTAATTGGTTAAGATATTGTGATTGATTGAATAATGCTTGCACATGTTACAAATAATTTTCCACACAACTCAATAAGCAATTTTTTTGTCAGGGATGTCCAAACCGAATTTGCTGTAATCTGGACCAGTGGCTATTTAGTAGAAGATTTCTGACGTATTTTCACTGGACAGTGAAATGTCCAAAAGGCAAAAATGTTCAGAATATTAAATAAGGCCGATGTCCAAAGTTTCAGAAGTGTTCGTCAATCGATAAGATATGATAGAACTTTATTGATCCCGAAGGAAATTATTGTGCCAGGTTGCACAGCAATATAATAAAACAATAGAGAAATAAACATAATAATAAAAAATTATATAACAGATTTACAAATGTACAGTAAGTCTAGAGAAGTATAACAATATAGGTAAGATAAGATATTCAGTCAGCAAAAACAATTTGGCAACAATTGAAGTGCAATAAAAGGGTCATAATAATGATAATATATATCATATTTGTTGTATACATCATATTTTTTTATATCATATTGCACATGATATGAAGAATATTAAGAATATTCATGGGGCTGAGCATTTACATTTGACCGGGAGCTATAGCGCCCCCTGTGGACGAAGTGGTATCACACTATTGACAGACCTGCTTTACCAGGGGCACAAATATGTGTGAAACAAGTCACACGCTGAGATATGTTGAAATAAAACATGATGAGACACACACACACACACACACACACACACACACACACACACACACACACACACACACACACACACACACACACACACACACACACACACACACACACACACACACACACACACACACACAGGTCGGTCGCTGTCTGTGGTCCTGAAGGAACCCTCTCCAAGGTGCTGTACCCTAAACACACATCTACACACAAATACACATCTATGTTGACCTTTTCTACCCACAAACTACAACCAAGATGTACATTAATATTAATATTAATATTTGTTTGTAAAATATAATGATTGTTTTACAAAGCTGCGGCCTATTAGTTCCTATCGGCCACTATAATATTAATACTGAACTTGACATTGTAAGCCTATGATATTAGTTCCTGGGTCACTACAATAATAATAATGATGCTAAATCATAATAGTGTATACTAGATATTAGGCCACTAAAATATTAATAATGTTGCTTCATGATAATAAGTATAATAGTATAATATTAGTTCCTAGGCCACCACAATATTAATAATGATCCCCTCTCCTAACCCCAGCACTAACTTGTGTGTTTGTATGTCTTGGCATTATTAATAGTACTTAGCATTGTTTAGCATATTGTATGTTCTTAGATGTTGGTAACTCAGAATGATCTGCTCTTATCTCAGCTACTTATGCAGGCAACTTAGCAATTATGAAACTCTTCTATTCTTATCTTTATGTACCACAGTGATATATTGCTATCTCTCCTTCAACACATGTACTCTTTGTAAGTCGCTTTGGATAAAAGCGTCTGACAAATGCCCTAAATGTAAATGTAAATGTAAATGTAAATGTAAATGTAATGAATTGTGCGGTTCTGATGACAGCCGGCGTACGGTTACGGTTACGGTTACCGTAACGATATGATGCAACAAGCCAAGCCGCTCCCCCCCACTGACTGACGACAATGTAACAGCGTGTGTGTGTGTGTGGGTGTGTGTGTGTGTGTGTGACGGTAAGTGTGCGTGCGTGGGAGGAGGGAGGAGGGAGGAGGGGGGAGGAGGGGGGAGTTACAGGAATGGGTGTGCGACGGATGTGCAGGATGTGACGGC
>PIJE02003324.1:5000-10000 GCA_002895965.2 Coryphaenoides rupestris | reverse complement strand
TCACTCCATCGCCGTGCCAACCCAGTGAACTGACTGACCTGACTACTGGTCATGAGCACAGTAGAGAGAGAGACAGAGACAGAGACAGAGAGAGAGACAGAGGAGAGAGAGAAGAGAGAGACAGAGGAGAGGAGAGAGGAGAGAGAGAGAGAGAGACAGAAAGGAGAGAGAGAGAGAGAAAGAGAAAGAGAGAGAAAAGAGAGAGAGAGAGAGAGAGAGAGAGAGAGAGAGAGAGAGAGGGAGAGAGAGGAGAGAGAGAGACAGAAGAGGGGAGATGAAGGGGGGGGGGGGGGGAGGGGGAGGAGGAGAGGCTGGATATCGAAGGAAACGGAGGCTTCGTCACGACATCCTCTTCCTCTCCCGCATCGTCTCACGTCAACGGAGTGTGTGTGTGTGTGTGTGTGTGTGTGTGTGTGTGTGTGTGTGTGTGTTTGAGAGAGGGAGAGAGGGAGGGGGATAAAGCATTTATACCATCCTTGCAGCTTTTTCTTCTTTCTATCTTTTGTATTCAATAAACTTTACGTGTATGTGTGTCATGTAACACTAAAGTGTCGGATATCACCATCGAATATTACGATATTTCTAAATGTATTTTTCTGAAAGTATTTTCGCGTCATAGTTCACTGTACGTACGGTTAGAAGTGAGTCTGTCGTAGTCAACTGAAATGCATTTGTTTGGAGAAGCATCGCTCGCCCATTGACCTCATGAAACCCATTCCTCGGTACGCATCGCTTATGGAGCCCCCGTCCTCACTGACGACACACAGCCATTTAAAGCAAGAGTTTCGTGGAGTTCAGTACACACAACAGTATGACATACACACACGCAATACACACGCAAGTACGCAAGGACAAACACATACACATACACACCGTATCAAACACACACACACACACACACACACACACACACACGGTGTTGCGTGTGTGTCTTGTATTCTGGAAATAATCCATTAGTCACATTTTTGGGGGTTTTTTGGGGACACTATGTAATTGAGTCTTTATTTCTGGATAATAAAAGCTATGGAACCCATCGAGTCTTTGATGAATTGTACCTGTTTTCGCTTTATAATTAAAAGCGAAATCTCATCGCTCACCAAAGACTCACACCGCCCCCTGCAGGCAGTGAATCGACACAGCGATGACCCCTGTGGCCGAACGCCGGACGCACGAATTCACGTGTTCATTCAGGCCTCTCGGGTCCCTGCTCATGCAAGAGGTGTTGTGAACGTTTTAAGAGATGTGTTCAGGAGAACCCGTCTCGCTCAAATGGCAGAGCAGTGAAATGGTTTGGTTCCCACAAGCGCCACCCACGCCCGTCCCCAGAATGTTCCCGGAACGTTACCGGTATATCCCCAGAACGTCCGAGAACGTCAGATGTCCTCAGGATGTGTGGCCGTGAATGTCCCCCGGAATGTCCCTAGAATGTAACCGGACTGTTACCCCAGTGTCCCCGGCATGTCCCCATAACTCTCCCAGAATGTTTCACCGACAGTCCCACCGGGAATGCGCTCAAACCTAACAGTCCAGGAGTCCGTACGATACGAGCCACAGAGACAGAGACGGAGGGTTTCATGTTCGGGTGAACAGCGGAGAGGGGAACGTCGTAGCGGTGTTTCAGGAAGTCCGGAAGGCAATCGCATATTGGTCAGTGTGCTGATGTGTTCCCTGATGGAATGCACGGAGAGAAGGGAAACGCTAACTCAGGGGGAGAGAGAGAGAGCGAGTGTGTGAGAGCGAGCGAGCGAGCGAGCGGGCGAGAGAGAGAGAGAGAGAGAGAGAGAGAGAGAGAGAGAGACACTCTCACACGTACCCTCTCTCTCTCCTGCCGGTCTGATTAACCGTAAGCGCGTTCGTGTCTTAATTCGACTTGAATAACAAACGCCATGAAAACGGTGATTGAGTCAAAGCAAGGTGGACTTGAACACTGGTCAGTTCCCATCAGACTCTGTCAGAACACCTCCCACCATGTGACATCCATTCAGAAGATTCAGCGGCGTGGGGAGCGGGGGGGGGGGGGCGTGCTAGTGTGGTGTTGAATACCAACCATCGTAGCAGCATCAGGATTTACAACCTCAGTCAGAAAAAAGTCCGAAAAAAAAGAAAAAAAAAAAAAAAAGTCGGAAAAAAAATTAAAAAAAAAATAAAAAAAAAAAAAAAAAAAAAAAAAAAAAAAATAAAGAAAACTGAAGGTTCAAGGTTTTTACGTGCATAAATGCTTGGGGGTTTTTCTTGGGCAAGATGACACAAATATATTTGATAGTTTGTTCGCTGCCCGTGTGACGCTGATCCACAAATATAGAAATGGAACGTTGCTGTTAAGGGAATGTTCGATAAGGGAAATGGACAAAAGGTAATATAGCAAGTGAAATCACCGGCAATCTTTTAAAATCAATCCGGTAAAATCACACAAAATCATTTAACTTGATTGATTTTACACGCAAAATCATGTAAATTCATGTGAAATCAAGTTAAATCCCCTGTAATCAGATCAGTAATTCGTAATCACAGAACAAATCACCTGAAATAAGGTAAACGAGGAAGAAGAGCCAGCTACTCACTCCCACTGTTTCCTGCGGGCCTTCGGCGTGTTGAGCAGCTTGTGCGACTGGTGCGCTTTGATGACATCGCGGTGGTCCACCATGCCGCCCCGCCGCCGCACCGGCACCATCAGCTGAGTGGAGGAGTCGGAGGCGGTTACCAGGGCGATGCTGCCCCCGCCTCCGTTGCCGTTGCCGTTGGCGGCGGAGGCGGGGCACCGGGGCTCGTCGCAGTAGCGCTCCACGCGGATGTCGTACACGGCGTGGTAGTAGGTGGGGTGGGCGCACACGCTGCTGCCGCTGATGGGCGGGGCCGGCGGCCGCAGGCGCAGAGTCCCCGCCCCCCGCTGGCGTCCCTGAGCGCAGAGGGCGGAGCTCGGGGGGTCAGGTGGCCACAGCACGCCGCCGGGCTCCTGGTAGAGGGGGGAGAGCATGCTGGGTGGGGGGAGAGAGCGAGAGAGAGAGAGAGAGAGAGAGAGAGAGAGAGAGAGAGAGAGAGAGAGAGAGAGGGGGGGGGGAGAGCGAGAGAGAGAGAGAGAGAGAGAGAGAGAGAGAGAGAGAGAGAGGGAGAGAGAGAGGGGGGAGAGAGATAGAGAGAGAGGAGGGAAAGAGAGAGCATGCATGAGAGAGAGAGAGAGAGAGAGAGAGAGAGAAGAGAGAGAGAGGAGAGGCCGGGTGGGGGGGGGGCAGAATTGAACCAGGGGGTGGGTGGGGGTGGGGGGGTGATAATAGGGGGAGCGAGAGAAAGATGGAGAGAGAGGGTGGAGGGAGAGGAGGAGACGAGCGATGAGGTCGCATGGAGGAGAGGACGAGGAGAGGAGGCGAGGGGACAGTGGAGAGGGAAGGAGAGAAGGAGAGTACGAGAAGCAAGTTAGTTGTGAGTACCGATGAACACGTATTCCTGTCATGCTGAGAACAGAGCAGCAAAATAGTTATTAAAGTTATGAAATTATTACATTTAAATAACAGGTGTTCTGAAGCTCAATGGAAGATAATCAAATCCCCTCCCCCAAAAAATATCGAATCTGTTGAGAGTATAAAAATTGTTTTTGAGAGAGGAAAGTGTTACACACAGTGTAATTGTGGAGTGTGTGTGTGTGTGTGTGTGTGTGTGTGGTTGGTGGCTGGTTTAAGCAGCCTCACCTGGCCCCAGTCAGTCAGTCAGTCAGTCAGTCTGATTAAGAGTCTTGGCGGGGGGGCTGCACACCTGTGGTGCGTTGGCCAATCAGGGATCACACGAGGATAAAGCAGCCATCACACACACACACACACACACACACACACACACACACACAAACAGCTCTGACATGTCTTGCCAGCTCTCCAATAAAGTGGTTTGTAGACTACTGGTGTCCTGGTGGTGGTGGTGGTGGTCGGCGCCCAGCAGAGCCACTGAGGGTCAGCTACAGCTCTACAATAAAAGTGTCATGACTTCATGACTTGACCCTCATTGTTTGGAAACCGTTTGGAAAAGTGCGGGCACTTTCAAAAAAATCCTTGGGGCAGGTGATTGGATGAACCACAGCTAAACCACTCCCCCGTAGCTGCCAGGAGGACGCCGATTGGTCCGAACCGACGCCGGGGGGGAACGGACACAAACGGATAGCTGGCAGCCAATCGGAGAGAAGAGAAACAGAACGAGAAGTCACAAGGCTCGGCGACTGCTGTGCGCAGAACAAAAAAAAAAAAGGTTGTAAAGTTGCATTACTGATATTGAATCTCAAAGCCCGATGGTGGAAATCTGCCCACAAACACACAGCCCCCTGCCAAGCGGAGATACCGTTCCCGTTCACAACAACACACTCTGCCATCTTGACTCCCCCCACCTCCTCATTCGACAGACCCCCTTCTCCTCCTCGTCCTCCTCCTCCTCCTCCTTCCCTCCTCCTCCTCCTCCTCCTCCTCATCCTCCTCCTCCTCCTTCTCCTCTTGCTTATCCTCCTCCTTTTCCTCGTCCTCCTCCTCGTCCTCCTCCTCCTTCTCCTCCTCCTCCTCCTCCTCCTCCTCCACTCCTCCTCCTCCTTCTCCCTCCTCATCCTCCTCCTCCTCCTTCTCCTCCTCCGCCTCCACCTCGTCCTCCTCTTGACAAATCAGGAAACTTTGTTCACGTTGGGTCGTTACTGTTTCGTTCTTATTATTATCCTTCGCTTTCCCTTCGCTCTTACAAACAAGGAATGTGCTTTTGTGCAATCGGTGCATAACGTTGAACATTAAACAGAGAAGAAGAAATTCAACCCAAAAACAAATATACACGTATAAATAATAATCGATGGCTTAATTAGTCATTTAATTCTCATCGTTGTGGCCAGTTGTGCTGCGGCTCCACGTATGACAATATCACAACAATATCATAACGATGACACGGTAATAACAATGCAGATTTGCACGGAGAAAAAGACTTCATTGAACACTGCGTAATGCCACACGAGAGTGTGTGTGTGTGTGTGTGTGTGTGTGCGT
>PIJE02003323.1:0-42506 GCA_002895965.2 Coryphaenoides rupestris | reverse complement strand
AAAGAGCGGGTGGAGATGAATGCTTGTTTTCCCTCCCTGCTGCTGTCAGTGTTTTCATGTTCTTAACAGAGAAAATATTGTGCCGACGATCGGAGACGGAGAGAGAGAGAGAGAGAGAGAGATAGAGAGAGAGAGAGAGAGAGAGACAGAGAGAAGAGAGAGAGAGATAGAGAGAGAGAGGAAGATAGATAGAGAGAGAGAGCGAGAGAGACAGAGAGAAAGTTAGAGAGAGAGATAGAGAAGCTATGGAAAGGTCACATATGTAATGTACACACACACACACACACACACACACACACACACACACACACACACACACACACACACACACACAGTACACAGATCAAGGTGTAGACTCCTGACACACAGACATGTGCTGATCTGGAGGTGTGTGTGTGTCTGTGTGTGTGTGTGTGTGTGTGTGTGTGTGTGTGTGTGTGTGTGTGTTGTGTGTGTGTGTGTGTGTGTGTGTGTGTGTGTATGAGACACATCTTGTAACCAAGATAGAGGAGCAGAGCTTATGGATCAACATTTGATTTCGTGGTCAAGGAGTTGACGGAGAGCCAAGAACATCCATCACATCACGTGGTCCCTGATAACAGACCGACCCCTGGGTGGGGCTGGGGGGGCGGGGGGGGGGGGGGGGGGGGGGGGGTTAACGGGATTATCTTTAACAGCCATTGATGAACGAGACGGCGGCAGGTGGATTCCATCCTTTCGTCCGTTGTCGTTGGTGTCGCAACAATTTCCCTCTGTCCAGCGCTCCTCCTTCGCCGCTTTTGTCGTTTCTGTCCATTTTATGAATGTCGAAATGTACAGGAGTTAACTCGGTCGACATTAAGCGTTGTTTTTTTTTACAAACCCACATATTTTAAAAGTTTGAACAGCGGGTTCACGCGGCGTGTCAACGCAACCACAACATTCAGAACTTTGTTGTCCTCGCTCTCGATATTCGAAAAAAATAAACTCTTATTATACAGCCTAACCTCGAACGGCGTGTTGTTGTCGAAGCGCCGTTTCACTCGGAAAAAAAACCAAACTTGAAAATAAAAACAGATGCAAATGCTAATTCTACACGAGACCACCGGAGGTACGCTCCGCTGCTCGCGTTCACGGAAACAAGTCAAAGCTGCTGTGAAGAACCGAGCTTGGACTCCCATCATGACGTTGAACTCCACGCGAGTCCGGTTCCCTCTGTCCCTGTAATCCGCTCACTTTCACCGCTCAGAAATGGACCCAGAGAACTTCGAGACTTTTTTCCAAACACACCGATGCCATTTGTCACCCAGTGGAACTAAGTGGAGTACGTTTTTTACTGCCTTGATACTTTGGTGCCACTGTCGGGGGGAATGAAAGCGACGCTGAAGTGGTCCCCTAACGTTTCTGCAAAATTACCAGGGAGGGTTACTTGTAATTGTGTGTGTGTGTGTGTGTGTTGTGGGCACTGGCAGTATCTCAATTGCGTTGCTTGTTCCTGTATTACGTTAAGGTATAAGGTATATAATTGCCAATAGTCATTGTGTGTGTAATACATCAGGTATCGTCATGGCGACCTCTTGGCCGGCGCTGCAGTAACCAAACTGCTTCTCTCTCTGTCACAATCGCGGGGCGGCGGCGATCCATAATCAATCTCATTTTCCGTGCGTGATTGATGGTGGCTTTCAAAGGCCGCCGATGAATGAGCACTTCTCCAACTCGACTTAAACTCCCGGTTTGAGTGAAAGTAATCTCCAACAACATCGAACCCCCGACCGGTTGCATGCGGTGCCAACCGCAGACACCCAGCAGAGTTCAGGCTTAAAGTCACCCTGACCTGCTGAACGCCTGAGGAGGAGGAGGAGGTGGAGGTCCCAAGTCCTCTGATTGGAACGGTTCTCTTTTGAGCCGTGGTTCCGATGGCAACGAGACAAAAGGGAACATGTTTTATGCAGTGGCTGTTTATGGGAGCGTCTGAGTTATGCCTCAGCATGTGTTTATTAACTATTCATGTTTGTTGAGCGAAGCTCGGCCCTCCCGCCAAAATTGCCCCCCAAATTATAATTCACGTGAGCGTTTATGGCCCCTGCTCAGACTTAAAGGGACCGGGAGGATTTGTTTGCGAGGCCCTGTCTGGCCATGTTAGAATTTGTTAACACAAAGACAGAAATTGGGAGAGAATTGAGAGACGAGGAGAAAACATGAATGAGGGAGGCGGGAAAAGAGAGTAGATTAAAGAGAGAAACAGAACAATAGCATAAATAAAATGGTACTAAAATGAGGCACATGGAGACCATAAAATAATACGACTTGTTTATTGAGGCTGTGCAGTTGTTGTTCTTATTAATGTATTATAGACAATACAATACAATTGTGTTTTTTACTGAGTCTGAAAAGCTCTAGGCCTGAATAAAGGCAAGCTTTGCCAAGGAAACAAAAAGAAGCTGGTTTTTGGGGGTTGCCAAGCCTGCCAATGGCAACCCACTTAATTACCAAGAAGCTCATTGGGACATTTACCTGAATTGTCGTTTATCATTTTATTCTGTCGAGCCTGTTTTATTACAAGCAAATACATTCCATAGCAAAATAATCAACAAAACTTACAGAAATATACGAGCAAATAGTAGAAATATACGAGCAAACAGTAGAAATATACATGCAAATAGTAGAAATATACGAGCAAATAGTAGAAGCACAAGCGAGCAACTGGCAATAATTTATTTTCCGTTCTGCTGCTCTAAATTGAAACCTGATGTGTGATTGAATTGGAAGAATTGCCATCTCATGAGAGAGAGAGAGAGAGAGAGAGAGAGAGAGAGAGAGAGAGAGAGAGAGAGAGAGAGAGAGAGAGAGAGAGAGAGAGAGAGAGAGAGAAGAGAGAGAGAGAGAGAGAGAGAGAGAGAGAGAGAGAGAGAGAGAGAGAGAGAGAGAGAGAGAGAGAGAGAGAGAGAGAGAGAGAGAGAGAGAGAGAGAGAGAGAGAGAGAGGCTTCAATCTTAACATTACTTCAGATGTCTGATTGACTGTGTGTTCCTGCTGAATATTTTAACATTCAAAATGAAAGCGAGGACTCAGGAGACATCGGCTCCGTCTGCTAAACAACGACAACTCTGAGGCGCTGTGTTCACCGCCCTGCTGTGTCCCGGTGCTGCAGCTGCTTCACTGTACTTCCATGTCGCAGGAGAGACGACTGCACACACACACACACTACATGTACATTAACAAGTACAACATTGTCTGGCGAGCGGGAGATAACCATGAAAAAAACAAGGTTGGCTCCGTATATACATCCTCTCATATTTCCATTTGTAGAGGTTACATGGAGCCTTACTCATTCCCGCTCGCCTATGAATCGTTTAAGGGGGAAAATACGGGCGCACAAATTCTAATCAGGTAAAGTACACCGACTATTGCCAGTTGCTTCCTTTCATCAGCCTTTTGTTCTACAGAACCATCCATTCTGGGATTATTGCCTTGAAAATCACCTCCCGTTGTGGAACACTGTTCTGTTCCACGGATGTCCTTGTATTGGTGCGGTGATCTTGTATTGAGTGGAACTTCTTTTCGGTGACAACGGTGATGTTTTGACTTTTTACTAAATATAATGAATGCATTGGAGGAGTCGATGCTGGAGTCTACAACACTGTGGTGGGTAAATGGTAAACTTAGCTAGGAGGAGCAGGTAGGGTTAGGTGGTGTCTTGCTCAGGGACACCTCCACACTTAGCTAGGAGGAGCAGGTAGGGTTAGGTGGTGTCTTGCTCAGGGACACCTCCACACTTAGCTAGGAGGAGCAGGTAGGGTTAGGCGGTGTGTCTTGCTCAGGGACACTCCACACTTAGCTAAGGAGGGGGAGGAGCCTGGGATCGGAACCAGCAACCTTCCTGTTGCAGACAACCGCTCTTACACCTCCCTGAGCTACTGCCGCTCAGGGCGTGGGCCGCATGAGATAGAAGTGCAGCAGAGCACCTTCGTCTCGTCAGTAACATATTGGTTGGATGAGTTTCTTGGCAGTTTATACAAACATGACGGCTGCAATACACATTTGTGTGTCCTGCACAATCTAGAGTGTGATCAAAAGCAGCCAAGAACAGGAGACCTGGGGGATAGAAGACAGATAGAAGATACAAGACAATGGATGGATGGGCTGATAAAACAGATGGACCCCCTGTGAAGCCTGCATGGCTCCGATGCGGTTGCTGGGAACAGCTGCAGAGGTTCTATTGTACTCGCTGTGCGAGGGTGAGGATGTGTAGCGTAGGACGTGTGACCTAAATGAATAGATCTCAGCTGGTCTCCATACTATTATACTAATATTATAATGTAGAATGTATTGATGTGTCGTAGAACACGAGGTGTTGTTGCTGAGATGAGGAACGCATTTTACATACGTACACCAGACGTGTGATTCATGCAGTACATGTCTATTTACTTTGGGTACGTTATCTGCGGCAAAACCATGAGAAACGGGCCGAGTGATGCCGGGTTCGGGGCATACAATCGTAACCTGAGGAGCCGTATACTTGGTTTCCACACCTGCACAGGTGAACCACGTCAGCTGACGGCCCTCTCGGCTCCGCCCACCGGCCGCCTGCACAGAGAGCAGACCGAGGGGGTCGTCACGCACACACCGAGGGGTCGATGGAGCTGATGTTGCACAAATTGTCCACAATTTTTCCCCCAACGCGAGTATGAAGCAGTATCCTCTTAGCCGACCGCGACGATTCCAGTTGAAATTCGCTTACGTCGAAATTGGCCCCTAAACATGCCAACGTTGAGTCAGCTCTTTGAAGAGTCGTCTTTCATTTCGGGGACCGCCGAGCCAAAACCTCAAAGTAGCAGGTGCCATTTTTAGGACGGGACGTTGTGAATTTAATGAGCCCTCCCCACAGCGCCTATATAACCTGTAGGGGAGTCCAGACGTCATTTACACCCTCGGCAATCAAGGCAGAGCCTCGCCGCCGCCGCCCCGCCGCCGCCGCTGCTGCCGCCAAGAACGCCATTCTTTTAATAGAGATCAGCCAGTCAGACAGCAGATTGCTGCACCGTAGACAGTATCAGACGAGGAGCAAACAAGACCCACGGCGTAGCACGGGAGGAGGTTGACGAAGGCCATTGACTTTATGGTGCTTGAGTGTCAGTATACAGTGTATGCCTCCGTCAGAGATAACAATTTGCTTATTTTCTCGCCCCGTCGTTGTTTAGGGACGAACGCGTACAGACGGGAACGACCGGGACGTGGGGTCTGCGAGTATGACTCCCCAACGGCTTGCATTAGAGAACCGGCGGGGTGACCGGGGGCGGCGGTAAATGGACTCTTTATAGATAGCGGACCGATTTAAGCTGCTTTGACAAATCCAGGTACGGGAGCCCATAAAAGGGCCGCATTGATTTTAAATGGCGATTTTGAACATGCTCTGTGCATTGCGCTTAAGTGCCCTTATTGCAACACTTTTAGAGGAAACGTTAAATAAATGGCCTCTCGTCTCCGGCCAAAGTACTGAGTGGACGGTTTAACATTGCCTTGTAATCTCTGACAGGCAACGCAGGCAAAAAAAAAAAGGCACTAAAATGTCTTGAACACTTTGAAGGCCTCGCTGTTAAAGCACAGATCATTATGGCGAGCCATTGCCAAGTTGGAATAAAATAAAACCTTTTCTTCTGTGCTGCGCTCGTCGGGGAAGGTAATTCTGCCTTCTCATGTCTCTCTAATAAGGGAATCAAGCGATCAGAGCAGAAGATTGCTTTGGTTTTGCGTCGGTGGTGGTATCGATATGTCCACTCGGCCGTCCGTCCGCGGATAATGACGGGAGCAGAGACGGCCATCATCCATCACAGCACGCCCACAGCCACACAGGCCCACCGAGGGTCCAGTGGCTTTTCTATAATATTTGCACAATAACCGTCATTGGCCGGTCGTTCATCCGATACGCGACACCGGACCGGGCCAACGTCTCCCTCGAGCCAGAAGATCACGGCTGCTGCTGCTGCTGCTGCTGCTGCTGCTGCTGCCCGGGCCAACGGTCGACCAGATCAGATCTGCTCCCTCCTTCATATCAATACTTCATGTCAATACCACCCATCGACCGCTGTGTGTTTGTGTGTGTCGATGGCCCACCACCACCCTCTTTGGTGTCGTGAGAATGTGCTCTACATGGGTTTGTGTGTGTGTGCGTGAGTGTGTGTGTGTGTGTGTGTGTGTGTGTGTGTGTGTGTGTGTGAGTGTGTGTGTGTGTGTTTTGTATTCCTTTTAGATGTGGACTCCGCTCCCAAGCAAACTTGTCAGTCAGGGTGCATCCCCGAGTCCCTCCTCAGTAAGACCAGGCTTCACTCCTCCCCGTTCGCTTCGGTCTGGCGGCCAAACACTATTTGTTTGAATTTCATTGGACGTTTTCTCCGGCATGAATCTCACTCACTCCCGCGTCTGTCTGTCTGTCTGTCTGTCTGTCTGTCTGTCTGTCTGTCTGTCTATTTATTGATATACGCGTCTAATCTCTAACACAGACCTGCCAAGTTGTGTGTTTGTGTGTTTCGTGGTGCATAATGTTGAACGATGGCCTTTCAGCCTGCTTCGATTTAATTCATCACGGCAACATTAGACGTGGAGTCGCCCACATCTCTGGTCCAATTTTGATCAATCTCATCGCATCGCTGTGGTGCCGGGGGTCCCGTTGCTCACCAGAAGGGACCACAGAATACCTCTTGAGAGCTCCCATTAGCAACCTGATCTCTTCCTTTTCCCGAAGCCAAACGAACGAGACGACGAGTCTGTGCCCTCAGATGGCACACAATTAACTGATTACAGGGATTTGGACTCAAAATGTGTTTTTAATTAAAAAAAGTTATCTTACTGTCTTCCATTTAGCTCTGTAGCACCTTCCATCCTTTATTCCTTCCTTCCTTCCTTCCCTTGTTCTCTGGCTTCTCCGTCAGAGTTAAGTTGTTTGTGTACCTCGGCTCCCGGCGGCAGAGAAACACGAGGCATTAAGAAAAGTTTAAAGGAGTTGAGTCAGAGGGGAACACAGGAAAGACAAATAAGGAACACTCAGGAAAAAAAACAAAATAGACTAAAGCGGACGTGACCTCCGCTGTCTGGGACGAGACAGCTCAGCAGAATTACACCGAAATAGCAGAAAACTAAGACGAGATGAAACCCGACGTGACAACAGATACTCAAGCGGCGCCACGGCTTCCTCGAGCGTCGGCGAGCCCGGAACGCGCCATCGCCGGAAGAAATCGGGATGGGGTGGGGGGGGGGGGGGTGGGGGGGCGTTGGTGGAGGGCGCTGGGGGCGGCGGTGGAAAGTCCTGACACGACAGTGATTGGTGGAGATGTGCGCCGTTGACACGTGAATGATTCGGAAGACGCAGTCGACCATTTTGTTTTCGTCGCTCGGGTGTTTTTTGGTGCCAGGGGGTTGCCAGGAGGTGACCAGGGGGTGAACTCAGAGATTACGAGAGAGAGAGAGAGAGAGAGAGAGAGAGAGAGAGAGAGAGAGAGAGAGAGAGAGAGAGAGAGAGAGAGAGAGAGAGAGAGAGAGGAGAGAGAGAGAGAGAGAGAGAGAGAGAGAGGAGAGAGAGAGAGAGAGAGGAGAGAGAGAGAGAGAAGAGAGAGAGAGAGAGAGAGAGAGAGAGAGAGAGAGGAGAGAGAGGAGGAGAGAGAGGAGGTAGAGAGAGAGAACGTCAACTTCAGAAGAATATCATGTAACATCTCAGGTTTATATATTTATTTGTTGATTTATTACGACAGTTTTATTTCCTTTCCTCTCATACATGAGGTTTTGCTGCCCAATACACAGACAAAGCACAAAAATAAAACCAGCAGAGAACAAAATGCATGGAAAATAGAAATGTGGTTAAAGGAGCCCTATTATAGCCACCCGGGTGTGAGCTTGATTAGCCATCACCAAGCGTTTCAATGACAACTAGAAGATATGACGACTAGATCAGCCGACCGGCCGAGCCAGTGGCCTGACTGTCCCGACTTGTAAACTGATTAAACACTGAAACATATGTAAACGGTCATGCAGGGTCAGAGAACGCGGGGCAGAGACACAGATAACAGTTCGTTGTAACCGGAACCATTTGCCCTCTCGGTCAGCGTCCTTGGATGGGAGGAGGCGATTCTGTGAGACTCCCAACATGAAGTCTTCTTTTACATTTTTACTCTGCGGACGAATCACAACGGAGACACCGATGAAGCACACAGAGTCCGACGTCTTTTATGATCTCTCTAATGACTGGGTAATTAGCGCGAGCCTTAGTTTAATGCAAGCGTAATTAATTAATTAGGGTGTCTGGCCTTGGCGTCGTGTCCATAATTCTTTGCGAGGATAGCATCTAATGCCGGAACACACACACACACACACACACACACACACACACACACACACACACGTATCCATACTGTACGTGTGTGTGTGTGTGTGTGAGCTCATATCATCTGTAATTATTCGCAGCCTTAAGCAGGATAAATGATTGTCAATGAAGACCTCACAGGTTAACGACATCGTTAACCTAGGAGACAGACCTCAGGTGCTCGTGTTCATTCTCAACGATGTGTGTGTGTGTGTGTGTGTGTGTGTGTGTGTGTGTGTGTGTGTGTGTGTGTGTGTGTGTGTGTGTGTGTGTGTGTGTGTGTGTTGTGTGTTGTGTGTTGTGTGTGTTGTGTGTTACTACACGAAATGTTTATACATACATTTGAAATCTGTTTTCTTTCCGCGGTTAAGTTCATGGCTGTATGGTGTGTGTGTGTGTGTATATGCGTGTGTGTATGCGTGAATGTGTGTGTGTGTGCGTGTGTGTGTGTGTAAGAAAACTGAGTCAGAATGTAAATGCCTCCATCCTCCTCCACGACTATGGATTATGGTCGGCCAATTACGACTAATTAAGCTAAGTGTCGAGTAATGACTCCGGTAAACGCGAGGTTGCCTTGAGTCACGGTCGTGCTTTCCTTACCTCCGTGCCTCTAATGTGTCCGTGCTTTACAGCATCAACACACACACACACACACACACAGACAACACACACACACACACACACACAGGCACGCACACACGTTCAATTTCAGACATTTATTTTAGCGACCTGAGCGATGATGGATCATAACGAGGGTAGGGGATGAAAAGTAAAGATGATCAAGGTTTTAATAGAATAGAATAGAATCATAACAGTAGTTTAGTCTCGTATCATAGCAATAGTTTAGCACTTAGCACAGTAAGTGTGTGAACTTGGTGCCACGGTTCATGTTTCCGGGGGTTATCATAGTTGTGTGTGTGTGTGTGTGAGCTCATATCATCTGTAATTATTTCCCAGCCTTAAGCAGGATAAATGATTGTCAATGAAGACCTCACAGGTTAACGACATCGTTAACCTAGGAGACAGACCTCAGGTGCTCGTGTTCATTTACGTGTGTGTGTGTTGTGTGTGTGTGTGTGTGTGTGTGTGTGTGTGTGTGTGTGTGTGGTGTGTGTGTGTGTGGTGTGTGTGTGTGAGTGTGTGTGTACAGTACATCATAAGTAAATAAATAAAATACTTAATTTAAATCTGTTTTCTTTCCGCGGTTAAGTTCATGGCTGTATGGTGTGTGTGTGTGTGTGTGTGTATGCGTGAATATGTGTGTGTGTGTGTGTAAGAAAACTGAGTAAGAATGTAAATGCCTCCATCCTCCTCCACGACTATGGATTATGGTCGGCCAATTACGACTAATTAAGCTAAGTGTCGAGTAATGACTCCGGTAAACGCGAGGTTGCCTTGAGTCACGGTCGTGCTTTACTTACCTCCGTGCCTCTAATGTGTCCGTGCTTTACAGCATCAACACACACACACACACACACACACACACACACACACACACACACACACACACACACACACACACACAGACAAAAACACACACACACACACACACACACACACACACACACACACACACACACACACAGACACACACACACACACACACACACACACACACACACACACACACACACACACACACACACACACACACACACACACACACACACACACACACACACACACACACACACACACACACACACACACACACACACACACACACACACACACACACACACACACAGACACACACACACACACACACACACACACAGGCACGCGCACACATTCAATTTCAGACATTTATTTTAGCGACCTGAGCGATGATGGATCATAACGAGGGTAGGGGATGAAAAGTAAAGATGATCAAGGTTTTAATAGAATAGAATAGAATCATAACAGTAGTTTAGTCTCGTATCATAGCAATAGTTTAGCACTTAGCACAGTAAGTGTGTGAACTTGGTGCCACGGTTCATGTTTCCGGGGGTTATATAAAGGTTGGCCCGGCCGTGTTCTCCAGAGTTAAACCGTTAGCTTTCTCAAACGGACGAATTGCATTTCGATTCAATCTCCATTTCCCAAATTACTTTTCCTCGGTGTTATTTGTCCAACCGAGGTGCCCGGAGCGATGCGGTGTCGGAGTATTAGTCTGGAGATGTTTCACGTTGTCTGAAGGTAATTGGTGACACGTGTATAAGAAGGCAGTCTTCCTTTAAACCGCCGCGTGGCCACTTACTGTATTCGGCGTCGTGGCGTACGGGGGGAACATAAATCAATTGTCATTCCTTTTTGTTTCAACCCGGGGCAGGACGACATAATAGACGGATCACCCGGCTTCACGCGAGCTGTCACCTGCGCTCTGTCAAAGTGCTCCTTAAGTGGCTCTGGCACTTTTTTATTTGATTCTGTTTCTCTCTCTCTCTCGTTCTCACACTTTTGATCCGATGTACTCTTGCTGCACATTTTCATTCGCTCATCGGCTACGTCTCAAAACTTCATCCCATAGGCCGGCGCAACTTTATCAGCAAAAGTATTAAAAATCGTGAAATATGAAATAAATACACCGACGTCATTGTTATGACCGCTTGAATGTCAAAGTCATCGCCGTTTATGTGTCGCAAATATATATATAGATATAAATTTGACATTCATATCTCTGACATTGAATCTGAGGTTGACGCTATTGTGACCGAGGACTCAGATAATAAGTTGTTCATCCTGAGGAATAGTGGCAGTATACCAAGTCCCATTCATATTGCACTTACCGAGTGGCAATGTCAGTGCTTTAAAGTTTTGACATTCAAGCGCAGATATTCCTTCAAGCGCCACCTATGGGCCAATCTGCTGCATCCTCCGCACATCTCACGTCTGAAACCAGTTCTACCAGCGTGCCGACTTTTGACCGTGAAGTTTCCGCGATCTGTCGGGAGTAAATGTAATAACACTCGTGAATCCTATGGATTTCCTATGAACAGACGTTTGAACTGTACGCTTTCCTTCGTACAATCGTCGCGTTTCCTCCGGTTCTGCCGCGACCCGTTTGGTTCCGCCGCCGTGTGAGGTCAACGTAGGCTAGCGGCCTTCCCGAGGAGCCAAGGTTTCTTTTCTGTCCGTCATCGGTGTGTCTGCTCGTGCTTCTTCGCGATCCTCCTCGTCCTCAAAGCCAGCATACATTTGTGGTCACTCACACGACGACAACCGACTCACTTGCAAGTTGATATAAACGGCCGGTGTTTGCTGAATCCTTCAACGCTGTACTTTGCGGTCTTTTAGTTCTGCTCGCCAACGTCTGGTCCTGTCAAACGTATGCATATAAACAAGGTACCGAATCCTAAAATACTGCGGCAAGGTTGATGAAGTGGGAGTTTCACACGCACATCAAATCTAAAACATGAACGCGGTGCTGAATGTGAAAGAGCAGAAATTAGCACGCTTTTTAAAATGAACAAACCGCAAGAACACGCCCTCATGTATTGGTCTACAATCTAAATTGTCTCACGCAGAACAGATATTCTCTCAGCACATTTCACTCACTAATAGCGGACGGATGGCTCTGGCCTTTCGAACAAATTCCAATTAAATAATAGCTCCTGAATCATACCTACAGCACACTTAATGAACTCCAGAGTTAATGGGTGTTCTCTATTGGTCTGAGATAAAGCTGAATTGTTCAGAGGTCCATTGAGCTGTTTGGTACTTGGAGAATTGCCTCTGACAAAATGGGGCTGAAAGATAACACTATATGGCAGCCAGAGTCTCTGTATTGCCTATCGACTGAGGATGTGTTAAATCTCTGCGGCTGGCAGACACCCAGAAGACATTAGTGTCTCTCGCTGCGTCCCAAAACCTCCTGGATGTCCGGGAGGGACTTTCATGACTTTGTTCATAACCTTGCAATGGTTTCCATTTGGTTTCAAGCTACGACACATGGGTGACATCCGCTGCAAGAAAACGGAAGGATTGTTGTTTGGATCGGATCCTGGACCATCGGGACGAGGGATGCTATTTCTTTTTCTGACCGAGGACCGACCCTCTTTAACCGGTCATTAACTGTTCACTGATAATTAAAAACGCAATAAACGTGTGAAAGAGGCCCTTCTATGGTTAGACAGACGTGTGTTCTCCCGATTGAAAATTGGCAAGACCGACTGAAACTTGAACTGGTTGTAGGCCTAATAATAATAATAATAATAATTATAATAATTTTTATTATGGATAATATGTTTGAGGGTTCTCCGCAGGATTTAGTATTCCATGCTGCAAGCCCTCCCACCAGTTTGTTGCGGCCATGGAAATAACACTTTGCACAAGCAGGTGGGTTCATGGTTTTAATTAAGAAGGGTTTTGAATGTATTAAGTAGTTATTTAAATGTTTATGCGAATGAATAGCAAAAACCTCAACCTGCTAATAGTAAACATGAATAGAACAGCTACCAACTTTTGTGGCAATCCATCACCCACAGTAGTGCCTGTGTGGTTTCTCTTCAGGTGGATAGCATTAGTCCTGCCGTGCAATTCAAAACTTTTCACAATGTTCAAACGCACTTATTTGCAAACTCTGTCACTATAGTCTGTCTTCAATCTTGGAGCCGCAGTCATTTTTAGAGGAGTCTGTGCTGAAATCCATACGACTTGGCGCCCGCAAGGCACCTCATGCCCCTTTCCAGCTACAGCTGTTGAGTCAAGGCAATCTGAATAAGATCGTTCAGCGAAGGGAACGTTTCAGTATCCAGTAGGTTGTACACTGTGAGTCTTCACCAGCACCAGCCTCTCTCCTGACCCCTCAGATCATTTTTTGGCAACCATTACTTCCTCTGACATAAGGTCATTATGGTAATGCGGTGGCGTTCCTGACGAGAACCGCGGCTCGGACAAGGAGCGGTCCGAGGGTTGCACTGCTCGCCTGAATCCCATTAAAGCAATTCTCCGTTCACACCAAGAGAAAGGCTTCTCAAATTCACAGAGCATTCTGTCAAACCGCTTCAAAAAGTGTCATGCGCTGGAATTGCCTTCATTGTGTCACCGCTGGACAACATTGCCGTGCGATAGACTTGCTTCACAGATGTTCCAGCAAACTGTCCTCAGTCCTCGTGTGACTCGGTGCTTTCAGGGTTTTGAAACAGCATCTCAGTGTCTTTGCCCAATTCTTGACCCTTCAGACATTCAGAACAACCTCCCCTCTGAGATTTTCACCTGACAAGTGAGATACATATTAGATGCATATCATAATAATAATTATAATAATAATCATGTAGACTTTATTGTCCCATCGGGAAATTCGTTTTCACAGCCTGTACATCAGAAACATAGATACATACAGACAGATATACTCACAGATAACCACAAGACATCCATTCCTCATCAATCACCCAGCACACATATACTGTATATGCATATTCACATATTACACCCAAGCACACCAAGAACACCAGAAGTCCAGATCAATACAAGGGTTTTTTTTAGCCTCGTATAGATTTTTGGAACTGCAGTTTTCTTGGCAACTTTTTACGTTTTGATGTCCGGCTTAGAAGTTCACTGACTCAGCGTACTTCTGGAAAGAACTGAATGCGGGGAAACACATTGCAGCCATGAAATACGAGTAAAATGATCCCGAATGTTTTGGTTTCTCCACTAAACTTTTACTGTTTTGACAACAAACGTGAAGTCAATTCTCTGACTCATATACAGTATGTACCACGAGAGATACATCGCTGTCTATCTTTCGCAAAATGTACTTCTTATAACTCGATGGACCTAAATTCCAAATGGACCTAAATGTAAATGTAAATGTAGATGTTTCTCTCCATCCTCCTCTCTCCCGCTTATAATCACTCACAGCGCAAACATTGTATTCACCAAGAAAATGACAGATAATCTGATAATAACCGAGCAAACATTTTGCGATTGTTTGCTTAGTTCGGAAATTAAATGCCCGCGGCGGTTGGGAAGAATCCAGATTTTAATAACAGTATATCAATACACTGCTTAGTTATTCCAAATAATTGTGGAGTCCGCTGTAATAACAGCCAAGAATACTGGATATTAAACCCGCTATTTGATCCCGTAATTGTCTGCAAAATCTTTTGCGGGAAGAAAGAAAATCAGTAAATCATCATAATTATGATTATGTTGGTCGTGGTGCTGCTGAGACGAAATGTTCGGTGTGCTTCAGCACTCCTAAGAAGAGTCTAAAATTGCCAATCCTGGATCGTCTTCAGTTCAGCCGATGACTCAGACACATCGACGGCGCCGAGCGGGAACACCGGCTCCACGCTCCGTCAGACGGGGATCTGAACCCACCCTCCTACCGCCGTGAATTACCGAGCGAACTGCTGAACGGTGGATTGACGACTAATCTCGACGTGTATACAGTGTATGTGTGTGTGTGTGAGAGTTCGCACATCTTTCTCTCTCGCAATGCATTCAACGTAAACTGTGTTTTCCTGCGGACTCGCCTCATTTTGAATGCAACACATGAACAGATACTGTCTGTGTTCTCGTCCTCCTGGACTCTCCTCCACCTCAACTCTCACCGCCGTCTCCCCTCCCTGCCGACCGGGGCGGTGGGTTCATCGGGTCTCCAGGGGAGCCACTCCACCCACCCACAGGCTCCACATGATTGATTTTCCTTTCCTTTCTCTTTCTCTTTCTCTTTGCCGCCTTCCAGCTCCCGATGTTAACATTCGATCCGCCGCGAACCGACTGAGGGGCGTGCGCCTTCACATTGCATTATTATCGAGTTTAGAACAAGAAAGAGGGCCGATCTAATCCCGACGGAGAGAGACGGGATCACATCTTGATGATGATGGTAATACTGCCCCACTCCCGGCATGCAGAGGTGATGGTGGCGGAGTCCAGGCCTGACTGAGATCTGAGGGATTTAATTGGGACCCGGGAGGAGGCTGAGGAGGGGTGAGGAGGGGTGAGGAGGGGGGAGGTCTGGAAGGTGCATTAGGCTAGGTTTAGCCCCGTGGCGCCGCAGCGGAGAGGCAACCGCAAAGAGTCGTGATCGGTCGGTCGCTCGGAGAGACGATGGGGCGCAGCATCCCCGCCCTCAGCGAGGAAACGCCACGAGTTACCACGGCGATAAGCGCTGGGTCTCTGCGTACACAAGCAAATGAGGTTGGGGGGGGGGGATATACAGTTGTAGTGTTTTCTTTCCGCGGTTAAGTTCATGGCTGTATGGTGTGTGTGTATGCATGTGTGTATGCATGTATGTGTGTGTGTGCGTGTGTGTGCGTGTGTAGTGTGTGTGTGTGAGTGCCAACCTGCACACCAAACACAGCCCTTTTAAAGGGGGAATCAACCGCTATATCCTGCTCTGCCAATCACTGGTATGGGCAACAGCTGGGTCTAACTCCCTACCAATGCCAATTACTGGTATAGGCAACAGCTGGGTGTACCTCCCGACCAATTCACCCCGTGACACACGTAATATTGAGAGTATTGCACATGATGTTGGGCAGTAATATTAATATTGCACGTAATACTGAGAAAAATGCACATGATGTTGAAAGGTAATATTGCACATTGTGTGTGTGTGCGTGTGTGTGCGTGTGTATGCGTGAATGTGTGTGTAAGAAAACTGAGTAAGAATGTAAATGCCTCCATCCTCCTCCACGACTATGGATTATGGTCGGCCAATTACGACTAATTAAGCTAAGTGTCGAGTAATGACTCCGGTAAACGCGAGGTTGCCTTGAGTCACGGTCGTGCTTTACTTACCTCCGTGCCTCTAATGTGTCCGTGCTTTACAGCATCAACACACACACACACACACACACACACACACACACACACACACACACACACACACACACACACACACACACACACACACACACACACACACACACACACACACACACACACACACACACACACACACACACACACACACACACACACACACACACACACACACACACACACACACACACACACACACACACACACACACACAGACACACACACACACACACACACACACATACACACACACACACACACACACACACACAGGCACGCACACACGTTCAATTTCAGACATTTATTTTAGCGACCTGAGCGATGATGGATCATAACGAGGGTAGGGGATGAAAAGTAAAGATGATCAAGGTTTTAATAGAATAGAATAGAATCATAACAGTAGTTTAGGTCTCGTATCATAGCAATAGTTTAGCACTTACAGTCAGTGTGTAAACTTGGTGCCACGGTTCATGTTTCCGGGGGTTATCAGGGTTGGCCCGGCCGTGTTCTCCAGAGTTAAACCGTTAGCTTTCTCAAACGGACGAATTGCATTTCGATTCAATCTCCATTTCCCAAATTACTTTTCCTCGGTGTTATTTGTCCAACCGAGGTGCCCGGAGCGATGCGGTGTCGGAGTATTAGTCTGGAGATGTTTCACGTTGTCTGAAGGTAATTGGTGACACGTGTATAAAAAGGCAGTCTTCCTTTAAACCGCCGCGTGGCCACTTACTGTATTCGGCGTCGTGGCGTACGGGGGGAACATAAATCAATTGTCATTCCTTTTTGTTTCAACCCGGGGCGGGACGACATAATAGACGGATCACCCGGCTTCACGCGAGCTGTCACCTGCCCGCTCTGTCAAAGTGCTCCTTAAGTGGCTCTGGCATCTTTTTTATTTGATTCTGTTTCTCTCTCTCTCTCTTTCTCACACTTTTGATCCGATGTACTCTTGCTGCACATTTTCATTCGCTCATCGGCTACGTCTCAAAACTTCATCCCATAGGCCGGCGCAACTTTATCAGCAAAAGTATTCAAAAATTGTGAAATATGAAATAAATACACCGACGTCATTGTTATGACCGCTTGAATGTCAAAGTCATCGCCGTTTATGTGTCGCAAATATATAGATATAAATTTGACATTCATATCTCTGACATTGAATGTGAGGTTGACCGCTATTGTACCGAGGAACTCAGATAATAAGTTGTTTCATCCTGAGGCAATAGTGGCAGTATACCAAGTCCCATTCATATTGAACTTACCGAGTGGCAATGTCAGTGCTTTTAAAGTTTTGACATTCAAGCGCAGATATTCCTTCAAGCGCCACCTATGGGCCAATCTGCTGCATCCTCTGCACATCTCACGTCTGAAACCAGTTCTACCAGCGTGCCGACTTTTGACCGTGAAGTTTCCGCGATCTGTCGGGAGTAAATGAATACGATAACAACTCGTGAACCTATGGATTTCCGTATAGACGCGCTTTCTCCTCGCACAACCGTGCGTTGATGGACTTGATGAAACAGACCGCTTGAACTGTACGCGTTCCTTCATACAATCGTCGCGTTTCCTCCGGTTCTGCTGGCGACCCGTTCGGTTCGCGCCGCCGTGTGAGGTCAAACGTAGGCTACGGGCCAGCGGGGGCTGGCGAGGGCGGCGGCGGTGTTGTGCCGTCGCCCATGGCAACAAGCGAGCTCTTCCCGAGGAGCCAAGGTTTTCTTTTCTGTCGTCATCGGTGCGTCTGCTCGTGCTTCTCGCGATCCTCCTCGTCCTCAAAGCCAGCCACATTTGTGGGTCACTCACACGACGACAAACCGACTCATTGGCAAGTTGATATAAAACGGGCCGGTGTTGCTGAATCCTTCAACGCTGTACTTTGCGGTCTTATAGTTCTGCTCGCCAACGTCTGGTCCTGTCAAACGTACGCATATAAACAAAGGGTACCGAATCCTAAAATACTGCGGCAAGGTTGATGAAGTGGGAGTTTCACACGTACATCAAATCTCAAACATGAACGCGGTGCTGAATGTGAAAGAGCAGAAATTAGCACGCTTTTTAAAATGAACAAACCGCAAGAACACGCCCTCCTCATGTATTGGTCTACAATCTAAATTGTCTCACACAGAACAGATATTCTCTCAGCACATTTCACTCACTAATAGCGGACGGATGTCTCTGGCATTTCGAACAAATTCCAATTAAATAATAGCTCCTGAATCATAACTACAGCACACTTAATGAACTCCAGAGTTAATGGGTGTTCTCTATTGGTCTGAGATAAAGCTGAATTGTTCAGAGGTCCATTGAGCTGTTTGGTACTTGGAGAATTGCCTCTGACAAAATGGGGCTGAAAGATAACACTATATGGCAGCCAGAGTCTCTGTATTGCCTATCGACTGAGGATGTGTTAAATCTCTGCGGCTGGCAGACACCCAGAAGACATTAGTGTCTCTCGCTGCGTCCCAAAACCTCCTGGATGTCCGGGAGGGACTTTCATGACTTTGTTCATAACCTTGCAATGGTTTCCATTTGGTTTCAAGCTACGACACATGGGTGACATCCGCTGCAAGAAAACGGAAGGATTGTTGTTTGGATCGGATCCTGGACCATCGGGACGAGGGATGCTATTTATTTTTCTGACCGAGGACCGACCCTCTTTAACCGGTCATTAACTGTTCACTGATAATTAAAAACGCAATAAACGTGTGAAAGAGGCCCTTCTATGGTTAGACGGACGTGTGTTCTCCCGATTGAAAATGGCAAGATTGACTGAAACTTGAACTGGTTGTAGGCCTAATAATAATAATAATAATTATAATAATTTTTATGATGGATAATATGTTTGAGGGTTCTCCACAGGATTTAGTATTCCATGCTGCAGGCCCTCCCACCAGTTTGTTGCGGCCGTGGCGGAAAATAACAAGCAGGTGGTTCATGGTTTTAATTAAGAAGGGTTTTGAATGTATTAAGTAGTTATTTAAATGTTTATGCGAATGAATAGCAAAAACCTCAACCTGCTAATAGTAAACATGAATAGAACAGCTACCAACTTTTATGGCAATCCATCACCCACAATAGTGCCTGTGTGGTTTCTCTTCAGGTGGATAGCATTAGTCCTGCCGTGCAATTTCATCAAAACTTTTCACAATGTTCAAACAATGTTCTTATTTGCAAACTCTGTCACTATAGTCTGTCTTCAATCTTGGAGCCGCAGTCATTTTTAGAGGAGTCTGTGCTGAAATCCATACGACTTGGCGCCCGCAAGGCACCTCATGCCCCTTTCCAGCGTACAGCTGTTGAGTCAAAGGCAATCTGAATAAGATCGTTCAGGAAGGGAACGTTTCAGTATCCAGTAGGTTGTACACTGTGGAGTCTTCACCAGCACCAGCCTCTCTCCTGACCCCTCAGATCATTTTTTGGCAACCATTACTTCCTCTGACATAAGGTCATTATGGTAATGCGGTGGCGTTCCTGACGAGAACCGCGGCTCGGACAAGGAGCGGTCCGAGGGTTGCACTGCTCGCCTGAATCTTATTAAAACAATTCTCCGTTCACACCAAGAGAAAGGCTTCTCAAATTCACAGAGCATTCTGTCAAACCGCTTCAAAAAGTGTCATGCGCTGGAATTGCCTTCATTGTGTCACCGCTGGAACAACATTGCCGTGCCGATAGGACTTGCTTCACAGATGTTCCAGCAAAACTGTCCTCGGTCCTCCGTGTGACTCGGTGCTTTCAGGGGTTTGAAACAGCATCTCAGTGCCTTTGCCCAATTCTTGACCCTTCAGACATTCAGAACAACCTCCCCTCTGAGATTTTCACCTGACAAGTGAGATGCATATTAGATGCATAATCCATAATAATAATGTATAATAATAATCATGTAGACTTTATGTCCCATCGGGGAAATTCGTTTCACAGCCTGTACATCAGAAACATAGGATACATACAGACAGATATACTCACAGATAACCACAAGACATCCATTCCTCATCATCACCCAGCACACACTATACTGTATATGCATATTCACATATTACACCCAAGCACACCAGAAACACCAGAAGTCCAGATCAATACAAGGGTTTTTTTTAGCCTCGTATAGATTTTTGGAACTGCAGTTTTCTTGGCATCTTTTTACGTTTTGATGTCCGGCTTAGAAGTTCACTGACTCAGCGTACTTCTGGAAGAACTGAATGCGGGAAACACATTGCAGCCATGAAATACGAGTAAATGATCCCGAATGTTTTGGTTTCTCCACTAAACTTTTACTGTTTTGACAACAAACGTGAAGTCAATTCTCTGACTCATACACTGTACGCACTTACAGTATGTACCACGAGAGATACATCGCTGTCTATCTTTCGCAAAATGTACTTCTTATAAGTCGACTTGGATAAAAGCTTCTGCCAAATGGACATAAATGTAAATGTAAATGTAAATGTTTCTCTCCATCCTCCTCTCTCCCGCTTATAATCACTCACAGCGCAAACATTGTATTCACCAAGAAAATGACAGATAATCTGATAATAACCGAGCAAACATTTTGGCGATTGTTTTGCCTTACGTTCGGAAATAAAATGCCCGCGGCGGTTTGGGGAAGAATCCAGATTTTAATAACAGTAATATCAATACACTGCTTAAGGTTATTCCAAATAATTGTGGAAGTCCGCTGTTAATTAACAAGCCAAGAATACTGGATATTAAACCCGCTATTTGGATCCCGTAATTGTCGGCAAAATCTTTCTGCGGGAAGAAAGAAAATCAGTAAATCATCATAATTATGATTATGTTGGTCGTGGTGCTGCTGAGACGAAATGTTCGGTGTGCTTCAGCACTCCTAAAGAAGAGTCTAAAATTGCCAATCCTGGATCGTCTTCAGTTCAGCCGATGACTCAGACACATCGACGGCGCCGAGCGGGAACACCTCCGTCAGACGGGGATCTGAACCCACCCTCCGACCGCCGTGAATTACCGAGCGAACTGCTGAACGGTGGATTGACGACTAATCTCGACGTGTATACAGTGTATGTGTGTGTGTGCCAGAGTGGGATGCGCTTTCCTTCTCCCAATCCCGATCCAAAATGTGATTGAACAACGAACAGAGGAACGCCGCGTGATCCACCGGCATCACATCGATCAGCAGAAGGAAGTCAAGTAAAGTCAGCCGAGTTCATTCGTCGTTTGCCGGAGCTCTCGTCATTTGTGAGCGATCTCTCTCTCTCTCTCTCTCTCTCTCTCTCTCTCTCTCTCTCTCTCTCTCTCTCTCTCTCTCTCTCTCTCTCTCTCTCTATCTCCCCGAACCAAAGCAACCAACACCTTTGACCTTCCATCGCGTACATCTCTGTGTTCCGCATCGTTCACCTACGCATCGATGCTCCTGTTTCCTCTTTGGATGTTTTGTGTCTTCCCCCCCCCCCCCCCCCTCCTCTGTTACTCCGGTCACGGCGCTCTTCTTCAAACCCCCGGCTGGGTTACATCACTCCTCTCCTCGTCTTCCAAATGCACACCCTCTCTCTCTCTCTCCTCTCCCTCTCTCTCTCTCACCCTCTCTCTCTCTCTCTCTCCTTTCCTCCCTCTCTCTCTCCTTTTCTCCCTCTCTCTCACCCTCCCTGTCTGTCTCTCTCTTTCTTGTCAAAATTCATTCATTGGTGGGTAATACCTACATTTTTGTGCAAACATCCAAAAGACATCAGGTTAAATAATGTACTCAATATGAATGGTAAAACATCTCTCTCTCTCTCTCTCTCTCTCTCTCTCTCTCTCTCTCTCTCTCTCCTCTCCCAGACTTCCACATCTTTCTCTCTCGCAATGCATTCAACGTAAACTGTGTTTTCCTGCGGACTCGCCTCATTTTGAATGCAACACATGAACAGATACTGTCTGTGTTCGCGTCCTCCTGGACTCTCCTCCACCTCAACTCTCACCGCCGTCTCCCCTCCCTGCCGACCGGGGCGGTGGGTTCATCGGGTCTCCAGGGGAGCCACTCCACCCACCCACAGGCTCCACATGATTGATTTTCCTTTCCTTTCTCTTTCTCTTTCTCTTTGCCGCCTTCCAGCTCCCGATGTTAACATTCGACTTCGCCGCGAGCCGACTGAGGGGCGTGCGCCTTCACATTGCATTATTTCGAGTTTAGAACAAGAAAGAGGGCCGATCTAATCCCGACGGAGAGAGACGGGATCACATCTTGATGATGATGGTAATACTGCCCCACTCCCGCGCATGCAGAGGTGATGGTAGCGGATCCAGGCCTGACTGAGATCTGAGGGATTTAATTGGGACCCGGGAGGAGACTGAGGAGGGGTGAGGAGGGGTGAGGAGGGGGGAGGTCTGGAAGGTGCATTAGGCTAGGTTTAGCCCCGTGGCGCCGCAGCGGAGAGGCAACCGCAAAGAGTCGTGATCGGTCGGTCGCTCGGAGAGACGATGGGGGCGCAGCATCCCCGCCCTCAGCTAGGAAACGCCACGAGTTACCACGGCGATAAGCGCTGGGTCTCTGCGTACACAAGCCAATGAGGTTTGGGGGGGGGGGGGGGGGGGGGTGAACAAGAGAGAAAGTGGTTCACACAGAATAGCAATGCTGATGGGTCGGCTGTGAATTAGAGTGTCGGGAAGCGAGTGGTGAGGTCGGCGGGGGTGGCGGGGAACTGAGCTGATTTGTGAATACAAAGTAATACCAAGCAACAGAGGGTTGCTTGGAGTAAGAAGAGAGAGAGAGAGAGAGAGATAGACAGACAGAGAGAGAGAGAGAGAGAGAGAATATCTTATGACTAATAACGTGAGGTGTGGAGTGGCTTACAAAGTAAAAAGAGAGAGAGAGAGAGAGAGAGAGGTATAGGTCAATATGAGCTAAATACCGGCCTCATTCAGCATTCCAAGCCCGCGCTATTCCCCGGAGCGGATCAGTCAAAGCCGAGATCGTAGCCGTGCAGCGTTGCGCTAACAACCGAGAGGTACTAAGATGTGGAGGGGATGTGAGGCAGAGGCGCCGGTCGGTGGCTGATCGGGGGGACGGAGAGCGAGTGAGATGCCGGGGCTTCCAGTCATCCGTGAAGAGGCCCCCCGGAAAAACATGACAGGGAGAACGGGATCGGCCTATTAGGGCGGCCAGGCTGGCGGCTAGCCGGAGTTTTACTGGTCTCTAGCCGGCCTGGTACTGGTGGTTATTTACTGGTCTAGTTGGCCTGGTCCTAGCGATTATTTACTTGTCTAGCCGCCTGGTACTGGTGGTTATTTACTGGTCTAGCCGGCCTGGTACTCGCTGTTATTTACTGGTCTAGCCGTTATTTTACTGGTCTAGGCTGGCCTGGTACTGGCGGTTATTACTGGTCTAGCCGGCCTGGTACTGGCGGTTATTTACTGGTCTCTAGCTGGCCTGGTACTGGCGGTTATTTACTGGTCTAGCCGGCCTGGTATGAAACCAGTCGCTTCAGTCATACTTGCAGGTGCAACCTCTAGAGCTGTTTCCTGAAAAGTTTTCCTTTTAATCTTTGCAGGGCTAATCTAAGATCCTTTGATTTTTTATTATAAGTTAAGGCATATATATATATTTTTTATATATGTTTATATATATATATTATATCATATATATTTGTTTTTATATATGAATGATTATATAAGATGTCCAACGCTCTTCTAGCTGAAATATTATTAACCAGGACTAAAGTATTCAGTATTCACTTTTCAATTAGTATTATAAATAGTACCTTATAACAGAAGTCGATTAAAAATACATACATTTGAGAGTGTGAGTGTGTGTGAGTGTGTGTGTGTGTGTGTGTGTGTGTGTGTGTGTGTGTGTGTGTGTGTGTGTGTGTGTGTGTGTGTGTGTGTGTGTGTGTGTGTGTGTGTGTGTGTGTGTGTGTGTGTGTGTGTGTGTGTGTGTGTGTGTGTGTGTGTGTGTGTGGTTGGTGGCTGGTCTGAGCAGCCTCACCTGGCTGCTGAGTCCGTGTGGGGTTGGGTGAGGCTGCACTGTGGTCCATTGCTCCAACATTGACATGCGACTCGTCAACATATGCTTGACTCTTTACATTCATGAATCATTCACAAACACAATGAACCTCAGAGAATGTGCAGAATTGTCAAAGTGCTGTCAAAGGAGGGGAGGGGGGTGGGGGGTGAGCAAGGTATAGGTCACAGCATGGAACAGAACCAACATCCCAAGCATGTGCGGATCCCCATTGGAAATTAATTGCCATAGTCTTCATGACTGAATTAATTAGCAATTAATTTTTATTGTGATCTTAGCACTTTAGCTCCCTGGTTAATCATGAGCCCACTGAGAATACAGCCATATTAAATCCATAGCTAGCATTAGCACATTTAATGACATTTAACATATGAAAGTGGTGACATTTCATTCATTTTGGTGTCAAAAGGTGACAAGTTTTTGAATGCATTGTAAAAAAAAGTTATTTTTGCTTTACTGGGGGTAAAGATAGTTAAACTAAATAATATCCAGCGCCACTGAACACTGAAACTTTTCTGTTTGTTTCTTAAATATCCTTGTATATTCTACATTTGTAACATTTCCTTTCAGCGATTCATAGGAGAAGATTATTAATAAATTCCAGAATATACAGCATATCGTATGTCTTTTCATTCATCACTGATAACCAACGTGTGAGTAAAAAAAAATTAGATTCCACCCATCAGTGGATTAGTTTAAAGTCGATTCTCAAAGGGCTTCATAGACCCAGCTTTGGTGACACCGCTAACCCTAAGCCCTCCTAAGGCAGAGAAAAGATTCCCCAAAGCCCAGTAGGAGGCGGATGGAACCTTGAGAAGGACGTCCGAGATTGAAGTGCACACTATGAATCAACACAACTTCTAATCACTCTTTCTGAAAGAGCTCAAGGGTACATTCCTTCTGAAAGTAAGTCTCTAGTCTAATTTCTTATGAGAGTTTCTGCACATGCATTTTCATTGGTGACAGTTACTAAAATATACCTTGATAGACTTTGCCAACAACATTGACCGTTTTGGTCTTGGCGACAAGTTCAAATTACATCCATTCATTATATTAATGACGTTGCTATGGCTAAATGAAAAGCATCATTAAGCATCGATAAAAAGCCTTTGGAATAAGATGTTATCCGAATAAACTTGAATGTGCAATCCAAACGCAGAACCCAAGAGAGGACCATGACTTCATGTACACGACAGGTACTTGTGATGACGGCTTGGAGTTTGACAGCTTCCTCCCGCATTTGCTTTCTTTGTGTTGTTTTTTGCGGACGGCCATTGCGGCCAGCGCTTCTATTGTCAATTCATACCGCGGAGCGCTCGATAATTGTCCGAGGCAACCGTGTAAATAGTGGATCAGCGCCGCACGTTCTTGGGCCACTTTGGAACGGACATGATTAACAAGCCACAGCTGATTGGGAGAGTCTGCAGACTCATTTAATCAAATGTATTCTTCCCATGCAATTTGCCACGGCTCCTTTGCCCGAGCGCTATGCACTTAGCCTTAATCAGCCACTGAAAGCTTGTAGATCTCCGCCGTGGCAAACACATATTTCCCTTTGTGTGTTCAATTCTAAAGTGGTTGGTAAAACATATTTCAACATTACCTGTTCTTTAAAGACCCATACAAAGTTAAACCCATTACTCAAACCCATTGCTCCAGACGCTGTAGGGAGGCGTCTCTGCTAACAAGACAAAAAGCTGTGCCATACATTTTCGGAATCGGAATCACTTTTAACTATTTCGGAATCGCTTTTAACTATTGTCTCGTCAAGCCCTGCCGTCTTTGAATACAGAGAGGCTGCTTCATATCTGTGTTGTAGAACCATCTGGGAAGTCGTCATTGGAAACCGTTTGGAAAAGGGCTGCCTTGCAAAAAATACTTTGCAAGGTGATCGGATGAACCGTCCGTCTATCGCAATTGTCATAAACCACAGTTGGACCTGATTGGTCGGCATCACCGGTGGTTCGGATACAAGCTCGAAGCTGAACCGAATGCAGCCTCGCACCTCGCTACCTCATGCTAAACATGGTTCCAAAAAACAAAATGGAGAGGGCAGCTTATTTCTTCCTTCCTTCGCAAATAAAGGAGATTCAACCCTTCATCAAGGAGTGGAAAACCTGCCGCATTCTGGTTGAAACCCAGAGTGAATCTCAACTTATTCTCCATCGTTACCTCTCTCCGTTTCCGTTGGGGAAATATGACAAGAGACATGACAACGTTATTTAGTCCGCACTTTCCCAAGTGAAGTTTCGGGACGGGATGTCGTGAGAGTTACCGCGGCGACGGCACACCGGTGGCGTGATGCATGATGGGGGGGGCACAGCGGTGTCTGGCGCTGTGTTAATTAGGACGTTGTGGACTTTCTGCTCCGGAATATAAAGTGAGTCCATTAGTTGTGGCCGGTTACGCGCTCCAGTCCGGCGTTCCGTCCCGTCCCGTCCTTCCGTCTCCCAAATGACCTTTCGGTGTCCGTGTGCTGTTGGATGTGTCCGGAATCCCATCCGTCTCAATTCAGAGGACGACACAGAAGTCTCTCTCTCTCTCTCTCTCTCTCTCTCTCTCTCTCTCTCTCTCTACCGTTGTCTCTTGTTGGTTATATTTCATCCTTTTTCTTTTTCGGTCTCAATTTGAGATGATTATTTGAAATTGAGACACATTACAGCGGTCTTCAGCGAGCTCCTGTTTTGGCCACACCCTCCCTTTCCCCTCCAACAGATAGCATACGGTGCATAATACTTACTAGTTATGAATACAGTGCTCTACAAAGCACACGTGTTGTTGACCTGAACACGCAACACTCCTCACGCACAAAATGCAATTCATGAAACCACCATTATGTACACAGTGTGCTATGCAAACAAACACACTGATAACACAGCAACTCAAAAAAATACACGTTCATAGACACATCTCGTATATTATCTCTATACACCAGAAGTTGGACATTGCATAAAATACAACACACACACACACACACACACACACACACACACACACACACACACACACACACACACACACACACACACACACACACACACACACACACACACACACACACACACATATCATGGAATCCAAACAATGCGTTGACATTTTGACATCGACAGGAAGCAAAGACGCATAAATCCCTCCCACTTTGTCTGGGAGCCGGGCCAAGATGTACGCACACACACACACACACACACGCACACAGACACACACACACACACACACACACACACACACACACACACACACACACACATTATTAAGCTATCATTTTTGGGACCAAGGTGGGGGCACAGAGGACGGCTATTTGGGAAATATTGAGTACATCTATGAACTCGTTCTGATTGACCCTGACTGCAGACAACATGATTTCTCCATCTTCTTCTCCTTCTTCTACTCCTCTGCCCTCCTCCTCTCTCTACTCCCTCCATCATATGCTTGCATCTCATGTCCTGGCACAGCTCTCACTTGGTCACTCTCTCTCCTACTATCTCCCCCCCCTCTCTCTCTCTCTCTCTCTCTCCTTCTATCTCCCCCCCCTCTCTCTCTCTCTCTCTCTCTCCCTACTATGTCCCCCTCCCCTCTCTCTCCTCTCTCTCTCTCTCCTACTATCTCCCCCCCTCTCTCTCTCTCTCTCTCTCCTCTCGCTTCTCTCCCGCTCTCTCTCCCCCCTCTCTCTCCTCCCTCTCTCTCCTACTATCTCCCCCCTCTCTCTCTCTCTCGCTCTCCGCTCTCAGCCCCCCCCTCTCTCTCTCTCTCTTCCCTCTCTCTCCTACTATCTCCCCCCCCTCTCTCTCTCTCTCTCTCTCTCTCTCTCTCTCTCTCTCTCTCTCTCTCTTTCTCTCTTAAAGGTATCACCTCTTCTCAAGGATTTTCTGGATTCGCTGCGACTCCGTCACCATGGGGACCGTTACCGAGGAGATAATGAGAGAAGATGCATGCATACAGAAAGAGGAGGAGAGAGAGAGAGAGAGAGAGAGAGAGAGAGAGAGAGAGAGAGAGAGAGAGAGAGCGAGAGAGAGAGAGAGAGAGAGAGAGAGAGAGAGAGAGAGAGAGAGAGAGAGAGAGAGAGGAGAGAGAGAGAGAGAGAGAGAGAGAGAGAGAGAGAGAGAGAAGAGAGAGGAGAGAGACGAGAGAGAGAGAGGAGAGAGAGAAGAGACAGAGTCTGGGAGATCAGTTTCTTCAAACGTCGGATGCATGCGTGACTCACAGCCGCGGGAGAAAGGAGAACTATTAAAATGATTGAGCTCAATACAACGCGGGTCTAAGTAAATCGTGTGGCATTCATACATTTAGTACATGTGTTGTATTTCTCCGAAGCGACGCTCGGGTGAACTTGTCTAGTTTTCGACCGCGGAGGGGGTCGGGGGTCAGGGGTCAGGGGTGTGTGCGTTTTCCAAATTTCTGGAAGCCGGTCTCACGGGACGGAGTGCTTTTTGTGGGCCGGGCGGTTTGTGGAGTCGAGAGGACCTGCGTGGCGTGCCAGGGTTGACGTCCGACCTCCTGCTGGGATTTGTAAGTTTGTCATTAGAGCCAGGGGAGGCCGGGGTTCAGAGGCCGTGTGTGCTCGGTGTTCTGGGTCAGCGCTCCCGTCTGTGTTGTGGCATCCGTCTATATAGATTCTGGGCGTTCCCTCAGAACCTAAACTTAGAGCTACAGACCGATGATTCACAGTTTCAAGTCAATAGAAGCACATCCAAACTAGCTAAATAACGATCGTACTGAGGGGGTTCGCATCCTTGAATACTAATTCATATAAATATCACAGCGAACAGGTTTACACCCGGTAGTTTTAATCTGTAAACAACACATCCTCAATCAACCATATCTTTCTATGAGTCTGACGGTATTTCAGGAGAAACAGCAGGAGCAGGACGAGCAGCCCGGCGAGCGTCGGGAGGAGATTACTCTCCGCCGCCGCCGCCGCCGCCGCCTCCTCCTGATCGGTAGCACGGCTTGGCAAACACTGTCGAGTCACCTTAAGACGTTGTTCTGCCTAACTTGGCGAGGCCGGGTAACTGTGGCCAGAGGCTCAGTCTACACTGCGATAGCTAAGGCTGTGAGGTTGGGGCATCCCGGTCTTATGCCACCGCCGCCGCCGCCGCCGCCGCCCGCCACCGCTGCTGCCTGCAACCGGAGTCAGGAGGCCGCCGTTCCAATGTCCGCCACAAGACACGACATACAGCCTACCTGACTATTACCGACACAATCACGCGAGTACAAGACGGGCAACACTTCGACTGCAGCAACCAGCCCGTCCTTATTAGCAACCTGCCACTCTTCAGGAAGAAAAGCCTTCAGTCAGCGAACCCTCCTCCTCCTCCTCGTCACCCTCCTTCATCACTCCTCACATCCATCCAGACGCCGAAGGCTGCTTCCCCTCGCCGACTGCACCCGCGTGTTCTCTTGTTCAGGTGTATCCGCAGCCCAGTCACAAGTAACACATCCTCCGTCCTGAGACCAGATTGAATTTGAATCTGAATATATTTGAATATTTTTTTCGGGCGGTTTGGTACAAACACGATCATCGGAATACTGAGAAAAGTTGTTTCTGGGTTTTGGAGATTTAATTACCCGATCACTCGTCCTCCGAAGTAAAAAGGAGAAAGGGAGATTGTGTATTGGAAATGCTTGTGCAAATTCTTAAATGTATGGCCGTTGGTGTTGTTATAATGCCGTACTTTTTAATTGTGTCTATTATTTCTGGTGAAATCCAAAAAGAGTCAAGTTTTCACTGCAATATTCAGAGCACTTTGCTTATTCACTGCAATATTTAGAGAACTCATGCCCACGACTGCTCACAAAACAGAAAAACATCATTAAAAATAATAATAATTATTTGGGTTCTCATCGTACTTCTCTAAGGGCCCAAATACACTTTACAAAATTGAGGAAAACAATTAAAAAGAAACATAAATAAGCAATATCAAATAATAATGAGAAGAGAAAGAGAGAGAGAGAGAGAGAGAGAGAGAGAGAGAGATCAGATGAAGCAGGACAGTAGAGATAATCAGTACTGTCTGTTTTTCCGGTCAATTAGACGAGATTATTTCTCGGGGAGGAAGAGGGGGGGAGGAAGAGGGGAGGAAGAGGGGAGGAAGAGTAGGCGAGGAAGAGGGGGGGAGGAAGAGGGGAGGAAGAGGAGGGGGAAGAGGGGAGGAAGAGGAGGAGGAAGAGGGGCGGAGGCACTCCCAGCGTATGCTGCTGTCACTGTAAAGGTCAACATTCCTCCATTTTACAATTTCTTTACAGATTGTAATGTCTGCTTGGCAGGTACAACACAACTCATGACAATGATATATACTGTATATATATAATATACTTATACTTATACACTGTATATATATATATATATACGTTTCAATTATTGTGCTGTCAGGCCTACGTGCAGGATGGTGGTGGCACCTTCGATATCTCCGAACACGATGTAACAACACATTTTGTACGTCATACAATACATTTTAAACATTATATTGACATGACTCCATCACCATGCACCGGTCATTCAAGCAAATACTGTATATGCACTTTGACGACGCTACGAAGGGCATTTCTAGTACCGGTGTGTTGTGACCCATTTTGTCCGCGATACACACTCGATGCGATGGTCTCTCCGTGTGTGTGTGTGTGTGTGTGTGTGTGTGTGTGTGTGTGTGTGTGTGTGTGTGTGTGTGTGTGTGTGTGTGTGTGTGTGTGTGTGTGTGTGTGTGTGTGTGTGTGTGTGTGTGTGTGTGTGTGTGTGTGTGAGTGTCTAGTTTCTATATATTCGGCCACATACCAGTACAGCGAGAGCCCTCGTCGTCTGATCTGGCTTCTGCCCTCATTCTGTCATCCTGCCCCTGAAACACTGACGTGCACGATCACCGCGTCGGAAAACTGAACCTGCGCTCCACATAGTGTACGCTCAAATCTGACACACACACACACACACACACACACACACACACACACACACACACACACACACACACACACACACACACACACACGTACCCTAACAACTGTCTTACCCCTAATTGACTTATCTGATCAACTGTCTTTTCGTTGGCCTCCCTGAAGGTTAATGAATACTTCTTCTGTAAAACTACTTTTGTGGCGATGCCATTAAATGTACGCAGTGCTTCTTTTTAAAACTACTTTACATTATCGATGGTTCTGTCCTCTAGTCCAGGAACGTGTCCAAGGAGGCCTGGTTTGGAGAGCACTCCCAGCTTCCCCTCAGAGGGCTCGGCGAGGCTTTCCGGAAGTTTCACTGTCCGAACGTCTTTGATTACAATGTGAGTTGGCTCATAGCAATATATCCTACTCTCACTTAGAATTGTTTTATATAAAGTGCTTCGTTTTTTCTTTTTAGAACTCTTAGTTTCTATTAAGAAATGTATATTGCTGGCATATTGCTGGATGAAGATTTTTTTTTACACGTTTTAAATATATAAGCTTAAAATCCATACGCACACTTTAATGCAATGATAGCCAGTATGTATTGCGTTAACCTGGTTCACACATGGAGAGGTAAGCAGTAAGCGGGCATGTTGCCGGTTCATCGTGTCATTCACAGTCGGCTGATCTTGTTCCACCCGTTCCTCCCGCGACGCCGGCGCCGCCGCGGTAAAGTGGAACAGCGGATCTTTACTGGTTGCAAACCTTAAAACTGAACAGGGAAATTAAAATGACTCCCAAATGTCTCCGCCGCATTAATTTAGAATGTCATTAACCTCGATGAGACTCGCCCACGGGGGTCAAACGCTTTTCTGCATCCGTTCAAATCCGACTCGAGCCCCCTTTTTTTGCGCAGAGGTTGTCCCCCTTCAGCCCCGCATCCCCGCATAATGTCGATGTTCTGCGTCCGCTGCAGCACATCGTATGCATCCACAGACTCTGTGTTCTGGGTACACATGCTTTTCTAACCTATAGGACGTCTTCGTTCAGTCTCATAACGGTGTCCTTGACCAAACACTTTCACTTTTGTCCCATTCAAGTCACATTGGCCTCACCGGTCGGCTTCTACGTGTTCTGCTGGTTCATTCACGCCGCTGCAATCTCCTTGGAATGATTTTGTCGTCAAATGTGCTTTTTTCTCTCTCCGCACTTCGCCCATTTCACTGACTGTATCTGTCACTTGCATGTATTTCAGTTATTTCTGACATTCTCCCCCGTGAAAGCCCAGCAATGCGATTGACAGACATCTCCACCTCCACCATTGTCGGATTCTGCTTTCCCCTCCCTTCGGCGTTTCATGGTTAACAAAGCGACGAGACGGCCGACGAGCGGTTTGGTCTTCTGCAGTCTCTCATTTCCTCGCAGCCCCGGTGTCAGCTCCCCGCGGTCTTTTGGCTCCGTTGTACAACCAAGAAGTAGGCTAATCCTGCGGCTGGTTGTTGAACGGGGTTGGTCCGAGTCGACCACGCGTGTGAAGCAGGCCCGTTGTTGGAGTTGACGGTTGAACGGCGGTTCGCGGGCCCCCGAGCCACAGCGGCTTGTCGTCGTCGCGCCAGGCGAAGGGAGCAGGCTTTTGTTTGGAGGAGGGGAAGGTGCGACGGTAAGGCCGTCGACATGGGGGTGGCAGGGAGATGTGCCGCTTTAACAGAGTCCCAAACAAGGCCACTGAAGCTGATTGCTGATTACCTGACAACCAGAGAGCAAAGTTTGTGGCGCTAGTAGCTCTACAAACACGCACGACTTGTTTGTAGAGCTTTAGAAGTAATGTTTTCTGTCATCTTCACCTTACATGACCTTACACAGCCTCACCTTACAGCCTTGGCCAATTCAACGGAAAAAGGGTGAAAGGGTTCGTCTGAGGTCAGCGTTTTTGTGTTGTGTGTGTGTGCGTGTGTGTGTGTGTGTGTGTGTGTGTGTGTGTGTGTGTGTGTGTGTGTGTGTGTGTGTGCAGGGTTTTTTTTAAGAGCATCCCTGAAGTATTTGAGGTAATCTAACACTTTCAAGAGCTGCACCGGATCAGATAATCCACGGCTGTCTTGAACGGTGTACCGGGGCTTAGCGACGTCGTAGCGTTAAAGGAAGCCCAGACCGCGTAATTCCTTGTGTGTGATCAGTGTGTGAGCAGTAAGAGGCTAATGGATGTGCGATGCGGTCTTGGTCTTAGTCAGGGTTCTCTAGGAGGATCTTGTGCGTGAGAAACAAATAGAAATAAGCAAAGCTTCTGTGTGTCGGCCCAAGTTAGCCAACAAGAATGTTAACCCGAAGACAGCCGACAAAAACCAAGTGTGGCACCCGAGCCCCATGTTGGTGTTTCTTGGGCTAAGCACCTTGCAAGAACCTTGAAGGTCTTTTTCAACAGGTTTGGTTTGGTTTTCATTTTGAAAATAAATGGTGCTTCCTGAAGATTGAACACACATGAACACAGGAGGCTCATTCTTAGGATACATTGAGTGCAGTGAGCGCCGCTGATTGTTGTCCCCGGATGTTCGCCGGACGGGACGGAAGGATCGACGAAACAAAAGTAAATCCCTCAAACTAAAACCGAGGCGGACAGTAATTGGAGAAGGTGGCGAAAACCTTGGAGCGACGACGTGTCTCGTGGCTCGGTGCAGTCTTCAGTCTGTTGTTCAAACTCTGCGTCCACGTTCCTCGTGTTCTTCAAGGTCACCTCCGTCTTTTGGTCTCCGTTTATTCTTCCCTCTGTGCTGAACACGACGGAGCCCTTTCCGGTAATTGAACGCCGCGCGGCGAACATTAGCGACGATAGTCATTCGAACCAACACAACGTCTCAAGGGAGCTAAATTGGAGACTTCACAATGAAAGACGTCTGAAATGCCTACGGGACTCAATGTGAAGAGACGGCACATTGTGGCTTATGTAAGGTTGAGTGGGCGCGCCAACTGCTATTGCACAATCACGAAAATCTGTCGACAGAACATCCCGGCTCGATCGTTTAAAAAAAAAAAACTGACGAAAGACAAAGTGGCACACACACACACACACACACACACACACACACACACACACACACACACACACACACACACACACACACACACACACACACACACACACACACACACATATTCTGTGCATATAATCAGTATATATGCTATCTAGCTTACCCACTTAAGTTAACACCGTGCATCGGTCGTGTTCAAAGTGAAAAGTACCCATAATTCAAGGTCCTCTTTCATAGAACTGACGCTGTGGAATAGTTCATTTTCTGTTGGTCCACTTTTTGGTCCACTTTAGGAGGATTTGGTTCGTTTAAGAAAAAGGACGATATATGAAAACACCCTTCTTTCCAAGGGTGTTCATCGTGGGTATTTTTTTTTTTTCATAAATGTTTCAAGAACCATTGAAATGTGTGGATCTCAGCTCGCTCTTTTCCCTCATGTCTCTTCTTGTGTTCTCAGAGAGCAGAGAGGTTCAAGGCTACCGGGTCGGTCTCTTGTTGATACCCGGTGAATATAGGCTGTGGAATATAGCTGTCAGCTTCCAGACCTCGAGGCTTCACTGCATGATGAAGAGCCCTCGTCCCAGCCCCCGTGTAGTCAAACCGCACCGCGTTTTGCCACGGAAACCCCATGCAACACTTACACCAGCGAGCGCCGCCGTTGTTTCCACAGCTGAATGTCATATTACACTTCCAGTGCCCTTATAGAAACCTAATTACGAACATAAAGTGACGGATGGGATTAGTTCCAAGTTTGTCATATTTTGAAATTAGCCGTCAGCACACGAGTAAAAGCGGAGGACCTAGGACTTGTTCTAGCATCCTATTAGGTGGAAGAGAAATATTATACATAATCGTGTATCAGTGCCAAAAAACAACTTCAAAAATGCGATGGCGGGAATCTTCAGCGCATTGTGTCTGTCAAGCGGTTGTAAATTCACCGCTGTGTGACGGAAAGTGCTCTCATTCCAGAAGGGTAGCTGGGAGCCAATTTGTAAAACATGAGCGATGCGATGGGACGGGATGGGATGGGCCGGGATGGGATGGGATGGGATGGGATGGGATGGGATGGGATGGGATGGGATGGGACGGGGGACGCCTCGATGATGTCTGCTGCTGCAGGCCCGCCGCCGATGTTCAAACGCTCGCAAACATGCCGCCATCGATTGTATTTAACATGGGAGATCCTCGTGCGTCGACGCAGGAACCGATGAGACGTCGAAGAGCCCCCCCCCCCATAGCTTCGCTTCAGCATAAAGGCTTAACTATGTCGCATTACAGTTCCACGCATGGAGGTGGTCCGATGAGATGATGAGTTCTGGAGACAAACTCCCGGGCCGCACATTGCGCAGCGGAGGCCGAGTCAGACGCACACAGTCGTCCCGGCACATTGTAAAACGGTGTAATTGTATATAAGGTATTGGTGTGTGTGTAGGAGGGGTTTAGGAGGGAGGATGCACAGTGTGCACGCTCAGCACACTGTTCTCCTGATGAAATGAAGTTTTAAAAATGCAATAGCCTTAATGAAAAAAGAGAGGGAGAGAAATGAGATTCAGCATAATAAAACCAGAGCCGATCCCCTCACCACGACGGATCAACTGGCATATTGGCTGCGGAGATGGGAAACATCAATACAGTCTTCCCACGGCAGCGGAAAACTTTTAAAAGCTGCTTTAATGGATAATTAAAACTGTTAATTGTTTTCCGTTTGCTTTTTGAAGACACAAAACAGCCGGAAACACGTAGACGTCGTTATAAAGCGTTGATTGGTGATGTACAACGCGGGTCCTGTTTTTCCGATATTTGTCGTATCCAACTTAATCGTTATTTGCAATTTGTCACTGGCTGTCATGTCAGGCTTCCTGTGATTTATAATCTGAATAAATGAATCAAATGTATTATAAACATATAACAGGCTTTATTATTCATTGTGAACGCTAGCTGGGTTCTGGGTCTGTACTTGTACCCCTCACTTTTGGGGAAAGTCCCAAACCCAAATCACAGAGCCAATACTTTGGTGAACATTTGAGTGCGCAGCTTTCGCTTTTGCTTGCTTGTTTAGGCGCCAACATTTTGGGTTTGGACAAATAAATGTTTATTCTCCGCGGGTCCTCGTGTTGCTTATTGTAATACTATTCTGCGCGTGTTCAGCGCCGTGCCGGAGAATAAAGAAGCTGCTTCTCTCCTGAAGTGAACATTTTAACAAGCGACCCGGTTCAACACGCGATGGTTTCTTCAGCACCTTCCACAGGTTGGCCTCTGGGCTACGAACAAAAAAAAAAATAGATGGAGCCAATGCATCGCCGGAGCCTCTAATGAGAAACGGGTTATTTCTACACAATCTGCTTTGTGTGTATATACTGTAACCAGACAAAATCACACACACACACACACACACACACACACACACACACACACACACACACACACACACACACACACACACACACACACACACACACACAACACACACACACACACACACACACACACGCTCGGCAATAGTGTCTCATTCTGCATCGCCGGCGGCTAAAGTAATTCCTGTATTCCGTGTTAACCTATGCAGCGGACCGGGTGGCGCGGAAGCCGTCAAAATGGTTATGAAGACGCCGCTCTCTCTCTCTCTCCAAAACACGGTTGACCTTCTAAGTTTGTTTCCCGCTCGAGACAAACGCGCGGTTAAAGGTTCACGTTGCCGCGTTCTCGTTGGCGCCGTCCTCCCGATGTTCCTCCTGTGGTTGTGTCCCGAGCGTGGACTTGGTTCTGGGGGACGCTGCTATGTTATCCGCCCACAATCTGTAGAATATACCGCAGCCCTCGGGTACATGTACTGTATGCTTAAAATGTAATGAAAGTTGATAGATCGTAGTATGAGGTGTACACTACTTCCACGATGTATGTTCTACTTGAAGTACTTCAAGTAAGACACATTGAGAGGAAATTGAGCAAATACTGCTGAGTCCAGTGGTCTGAAGAACTAAAAAGGGCAGCAATGCTAAACGAACCCTTATTACAAACTACAAGCTGCTGACTGATCCACAATGTCTCAGGGATGTGTAAAAGTGCGCTCGATTTTAAGTGCTGTCTTATTCTTCTGTAGTGTGATAGCAATTCAGATGCAGCGTTTTGCATTAATGGTTGTCTCTGTGTGTGTGTGTGTGTGTGTGTGTGTGTATGTGTATGTGTGTGTGTGTGTGTGTGTGTGTGTGTGTGTGTTTCGTCTCCTGCCAGCATCGTAAACTGATTTTTCTTTCTGATCCAGTAGTTGCTTGCCAGGTCAGCTAATTTGCAATTAGAGTACATTAGTGCGATATAATTACATATTTATGAAACGCAGCCTTTAACTCTCCACCGATCGGGCGAGTAAGATCAGCACATCGACTGCTGTTTGACACACTCGCCAAATTAATGGGCCTTAAAAAACGAAACCTTTCTCCCTTTTCTTTTCTTTTCTTTTCTTCTGAACCGGCTACCTGCAAGAGATGCTTAATTACTTTTAAATTGACCTTGGGAGGGTTTGTGATGTGACCGATTATGTCTGATATTGTCTATTACGCCTCGATAAGCTCTGAAAGGCGGACAGGGGGTCAGCCGCTGATTTGCATGCGTCCGAGCCCCCGCCGCAGGTCCTCCCGCGACAGGACCTCGCGCCGGGGGGCCGACACACGGGCCTTGGATGTAACGGTGTTGTTCAGCAGCCTCTGATACTTCCGTCCACCCCTGAACATGAATACGACGAGGTTAATTAAACCGGCTGGGGGTTGATATCGGGGGTGCTGGGCCACTTTTTGGTCGTTTTCTGTCAGTGTGGCCAAATACGTGCCGAGGGACTCAAACCACTCCGTGTATCCATTGGGAACGCCTTAGAGCTGAGCAATATCTTGATGTTATACACAGTAGATATAATGCATAAGACATTTATTGTTAATCATTCATACATTTTCATACCCTACGTTGCGTATATCCAAGGCTACCTATTATGCATTTATGTCTTCCTCTCCTCCTTCCCCGTCGGCCTGCATAATAAACATTGATTCATATTGATATGCTTCTTTACTTAATCATATGCTGTTTGTTATTCCTCCCGTTCATTCTTTCTTTTGTTTTCTTTTTTTATTTTCTGCGTTTCTTTCCACAACTCTCCTCTATGATGCCATTCTTGCTGGCACTTCATCACTTTCTTTCTTCACGACCGTGCACATGGACACCCCAACACACAATACAACACACAACACGCGACAGCACACCTCGTACGCACCAGCCACCCACACACACACACACACACACACACACACACACACACACACACGCACACACACACACACACACACACATACACACACTCACACACACACACCCGCACACACACCACACACACGCACACACACACACACACCATCACAATGTAGATTGATGCTTCTCTCGTACGAGAACGGCCTCCTGCAGGCTATCTGAGCGGACCGCGGTGCACGCTCCCTGCGGTCCGCTGATATGCAATTGCCATGCAGATATAGAAGGCGACGGAGTAACGACTATGAAGCCGTGAAAGCATCAAAGCAGCGGGAATATATCAACACGAAAAGGGAGTTAGTGTGAGAGAGAGAGACACAGAGAGAGAGAGAGAGAGAGAGAGACAGAGATATGGTGGGGGGAGAGAGAGAGGTATAGACCCATAGAGAGAGAGCTGCAACGAGAGCTAAAGAAAATGCCCTCTAAACAAAATGAATTGGCACTTTATTTCTTGCATTTTCTTTTTTTTTACGCCCGCCTGTATAGACGTCCCTATCTTGGGGGATGGGGCGCGGGGGGGGGGGCGACGCTGTGTCTCGCTGAGAGGCTTATGAATACGGTGATGAAGTCAGTCAGTCCTCCCGCCCTCTTTATGGAATGCAAAGGAGGAGGCGGGGACTCGGGTTAACGAGCCGTGAGACCTGCAGGATGCCACCGCTGCACAGCGCACGCCCTCCACCCTCCACCCTCCACCCTCCACCCTCCTCACTCCACACTCCTCACTCCACACTCTTCACTCCACCCTCCTCACTCCTCCTCACTCACTCCACCCTCCTCACTCCTCACCTCCTCACTCCACCCTCCTCACTCCTCACTCCACCCTCCACCCTCCTCACTCCTCACTCCTCACTCCTCACTCCACCCTCCTCACTCCTCACTCCTCACTCCACCCTCCTCACTCCTCACTCCACCCTCCTCACTCCTCACTCCACCCTCCACCCTCCTCACTCCTCACTCCTCACTCCACCCTCCTCACTCCTCACTCCTCACTCCACCCTCCTCACTCCTCACTCCACCCTCCTCACTCCTCACTCCACCCTCCTCACTCCTCACTCCTCACTCCACCCTCCTCACTCCTCACGACGGCGACGCGAGACTCTGGCAGCCGGCGACCTCGCCAGAGGACAAACAGGTTTTCTTGGAAAGGGGGGTTGAGGGTCTCCGGGTGCCGCTGGTGTCTCAAGGGAGACCTCTGTGTGCTTCTTTCCGAAATGCGTCGGAAAGCGTCGGAAGACCGGCTTCCGACGTTTCTGTTGGGTTTCTTTTTCGGAGGGAGGGTGGGTCAGTCACTCTCTGAATCCGGTGTATCCGAAAAGCCCTCCTCCTGGGCTTGGAGTCCGGCGCCAAATCTCGGTAGGACAGCCTCCTATACTCGAGTACCACCTACAATATCGGCCAGGTCTGTGGAACTATACAAGGTAGAAGTTGAGTTTGGGCGTCTGACTGAAGCATACAGAGGCCTTTAGAGGGCTTTTCATGCAGCACTGCTCTCAATGCAAAAATGCCACAGAAAGTCACACAGACTCCCTGCACGCATTCGGGAAATGTTCCGTCAATTCATGAATCAATTCGGACACATTAGTTTTGTCGTTTGGCTGCGGCAGGGCAAACGTTTAGCAAGTAAACGCCGGACGAATTCTCGATCCGTCCGCTGTGGGATACCGCTTTCCATTTCGTCGGTCCATTTGCGTCCCTTCTCCATTTGCGTGGCCGTGTTCCCGTCTTCTCTTCTCTCGCCGGTTTGTTCGTTTTTTTTTCCGACATTCTTTCGGTCGACGATTCCCGGTTCATAAAGATAAGCGAGCGCGCGCCGCGGCCGTCGCGGTGCGCGCGCCTATCTCAGCCGTCGTTAGTTCCGCCCCCAGTCGTGGACACCGGGACCTTTATGGTTATGAAGCGAGCATGTCCAGCTGTGTGTTGTTTTGCTGTCGGGGTCCGTCTGTGTGCATCGTCCTCTGCCGTTGGTTCTCTTCACACAGACCCCCCCCCCTCTCCCGTCCTCTGTATCGATGGCCAGACCGTAATAACAGAGGTGAGCTGGTTGACTGCTCCCCACCAATTATCCTCCGGGTTATTATTGACAGCCACCGATCGTAAATGGGATGCATTCGCCTCTGAGCGGCACGCGTGTGTGTGTGTGGGTCGTGTGTGCGTGGGTGTGTGTGCGCGCGTGTGTTTGCCGCATGATGCCGCCGCTCGTGCCTCGTGGCTCGTGGCTCGTGGCTCGTGGCTCGTGGCACGGCTGGTTGTTGCGTGGACGTGTGGGCGAGCCGGATGTTTGTGCGTTTTTGCATTGCAATTCCCGCGACTGTTTATGCACGGTTAGGTGCGTGGGTGTGTTTGCCTGACAGTGCACTCCGGTGCAACCATGTGTGTGCGTGTGTGTGTGTGTGAGCGTGTGTGTGTGTGTGACTGCATGTGTGTGTGTGTGTGTGTGTGTGTGCGCATGTTGGCGTATCTGCATGTGTGTGTGTGTGTCCATGTCCTTCGTGCTTTTATGCAGATTTCCCTTTTTTTTTTATGAATGCTGACACTTAGCTCGAGTGTGAAAGTGTGTGTGTGTGTGTGTGTGTGTGTGTGCGTGTGTGTGTGTGTGTGTGTGTGTGTGTGTGTGTCCGCGTGCTAGCACGTGTGATACATCTGCTGAAACATACCAGCTCTCATGCTAATTAGCAGCATTAGAGGTGTTAGCTCATTAGCTGAGCGGTGAGCGGGCGGTGAGCATCGAACCAGAGGCCAACGGATCCATTTTGTCGACACCACCAAGGTCCTGGAACAATCACACGCTCCCCGCCCACCCACCACCTTCCTCCTATTACGGAGATACTGCCAAAATGACCTTTTAGTCTTTTTAAGAGACAAATACACGGACGTCCCCTGCGACAGGTGAACACCTCCGGATGTTAGAGACCCTCTGGTCAGTGAGACTTATAGTCTGTCTGCAGGGGGCCGGGATTCATTCCTATGATTTTTTTTGTATTCATTTCACTGCACATCCCGTATTGCGTACGCGACAATTAAACTTCCTGAATGTTGAATCTCCTCCTCTTGTCGTCAGGCAGAGGCAGGCAGGCGTGATATTGTGATGTATTATCGGTCGGCCTTCAGAGATCCTGTTCCTCATTGTGGAGTCGAGTCATCGAGTACAGCCTCTGCTGAACTGAACAAAATGTCAAATAAGTGTTATAATATATGTTTTATTAAAAGAGCGCAAACATACGTCCACGAGAAATAATCAGCAGGTTTTTAGTAAATGTGGGAATACTGCTGCTGTGTTTGGTATGCTGTATACAACGCAGTATGTATAATGTATACAGCAGATGCTTTATGCAGTATACATGCTGTACGCTGTAGTACATTCACACCGGGATGAAATGCATTCACTGCATACAAATGCAAAGTTCAGTCTGGCACACACGCACACACACACACACACACACGCACACACACGCACACAGCACACACACACAAAGAGGCCAAAATTCAGCTATTCAACAATCAACGTATCTACGAGCGTGTGTTAGCAAGGCTTATTGACCCGAGCTCTACTGTCTCTTGAAGATGGCTTGCAGATACCACCACAAGCCAGCGTCATATTATAAGAATAGAAGGAAATGGAACTGGACTGGTGGGAGATGCTCGGTCGTCCCTTTTGTCTCCTCCTTAACCATAATAATGGAGCATAGTTATCAGATTAAAGCCTTTATCAAATCACAATCTATGTTGTGTGTGTGTGTGTGTGTGTGTGTGTGTGTGTGTGTGAGAAAAGGGCAGCTAGACAGTGGACTAATCCGGATTTATCTGGACTTCAGAATATGTTGCTGAGTGTGTGTGTGTGTGTGTGTGTGTGCGTGTGTGTGTTGGTCCAAATAGAATGTATGCAAACACAAACACACACAGTCAGGCACCTCACATACAAAAAAGTTGTGGTGTTGAAAGTGTTTCCCACAAGAACACGTGTGTGTGTGTGTGTGTGTGTGTGTCTCCTTTGTTAGCGTTCCTGCGTGGGCTTGCTTAAGTGTTCATTCCGGGGTCAAAAGGTTAAAGCGATAAAAGTCTTCCACTATTTGTTGCCTCCTCGCTTCCCCTCTCCTCTAAGCGACATCATCAGAGACACGTTCACACATAAGTGATTTCAAATGACACACTGGCAGGCACGCACACACACACACACACACACACACACACACACACACACACACACCACACCCAACCGCCCCCGCGACACACACACACACACACACACACACACACACACACACACACACACACACACACAC
>PIJE02003322.1:40000-42508 GCA_002895965.2 Coryphaenoides rupestris | reverse complement strand
GTGTGTGTGTGTCACTCAACCAGAATTGGCATTCTGGCGCGCGCAAGCGGAACCCCCCCTGAACACGCTGGTAAACAACAATAACTGCGAGCATCGAGGAATCAGGGGAATAGGGAATCAGGGAAAGCCAGGGAATCAGGGAAGCAGGAGAATCGGGAAATCTGGGAGTCAAGGAATCAGGGAAGTCAGGGAGTCAGGGAACTAGTGAGTCAAGGAATCAGTGAGTCACGGAATCCAGCCGAATCAGGGAAGCAGGGAACCAGGGAGTCAGGGAATTTGGAAGCAGGGTCTCAGGAAAGCAGGGAATTCATGGAACAGCATCACCCGCCAGCCTGGACGCCGACATTCGCCCGCTAAGGCCACGTCATACCCGCATCCACACCAACACCAACACAAGACACCCCGGCGGGCACCAGGACACCATACACCTTCATACTCATCACATCGCAAACATGTGAATACTAACAAATAATTAGAATCACAACGGCATCAAAAAAGTGCACGTGTCTCCTTAATCGACCATAGTTAGCAGTCAAACCGGTGAGTTGTTGATTACATTCTAACGGGAGACACGGATTTCTTCTTGCGAACGAATGTAAAAAAGCATGGAAGTATACATGCTTGGCTCCCCAACGGCTTCCGAGTTCAAAAAAATGAGCACGGCGAAAAGAAAAAAAATATCCCCGGTACAATTAAATATGCATAAATTAAAGGCAATTAACAATCTCCAACAGTTCTTCGCTGCCCGGTTTTTTTTTCTTTCTTTTCCCGAGGGTAAGGTGAGCGCATGATATACTACTCACCGATCGGCGGGTTTAAGATAGACTATCTCTCCGTTATTAACTAAATTTGGACTGGAAACACACATGTGCACGACGACGACGGCTGACGGCGACTTCACCTCTGGAAATGCCTTTAATTGGCAATGATTAAAATCCCATTCTTCCCCTCCTTGTTTATGCTTTAGCGTTCAATTAGCAATGCCTACTCTGTGACACCGCGACTGGAGTACACGATTCTGGCACCTCCGCTCAAACCTCCCCCAACCCCCTCCGCTCCGCAGATAATAAAATTGTCACCAAGCAAAAAGATTTGGATTTTTTGGGGAAGGAAATTGTATTATAAATGTACAGTTTTTCCGAAGGCCGATGCTGCGCATACTAATGGGAAATAGAAAACTATACGAAAGCTCCTGGGCAGTTTTGAAAATTGACAATTAACAGTTCCGGCAAGATTTCATTACATTATGACAGGGCTTGTGTGTGTGTGTGTGTGTGGTGTGTGTGTGTGTTGCATGTGTATGTCATATTTTGTGTGCGCATGACTGTGTGTGGCGTTGTGTGTGTGTGCAATTTGTGTGTGCGTGTGTGTCTGAGTGAAGCGTATGCATGGTGTGGTGTGTGCATCTGCAATGAGTTGTGTATGTTGCACGTGTGTGTGTTGTGTGTGGTCTGTGTGTGTGTCTAACTGCATGTGGATGTTGTGCATGGTGTATGACTGTATGTTTATGCACATGTGTGTGTGTGTGTGTGTGTGTGTGTGTGCGAGCATGTGTAACCTGACAGTCTGCCTCACAATAGGACTCCCAGCGAGTGTGAACTGTGAGCTTCCCCACAGCTGCCATTAACAGACGGAACCAACAGCTTCCTGCTAATAAAGTGAACGAATGAATGAATAAGTAAAGAGCAGGAGGCCGTGTTGACTTCCTGCGTGCCGCGTGTGTGTGTGTGTGTGTGTGTGTGTGTGTGTGTGTGTGTGTGTGTGTGTGTGTGTGTCGTCACACACACACACACACGACTCAACAGAATCGCATTCCTGGGGCATCACGGACCCACCTGAACGCGCTGGTAAATAACAGTACTACTAGCATCGAGGAATCAGGGAAGCAGGGAATCAAGGAGGCAAGGAATAAGGGAGTCAAGGTAAGGAACATGCCTCGAGAAACGTTGACTTGTGGAGTTGGACTCTGAGCTTAGGAAACTGTTACGTTGCTGGGTCTGTGTGTGTTCAGGCCTACCTGTGTGTGTGTGTGTGTGTGTGTGTGTGTGTGTGTGTGTGTGTGTGTGTGTGTGTGTGTGTGTGTGTTTGGATGGATGTGTGTGTGTGTTTTGATGGATGTGTGTGTGTGTGTGTGTGTGTGTTTGTATGTATGTGATTATGTTTGCCTGTGTGTGTGTGTGTGTGTGTGTGTGTGTGTGTGTGTGCGTAAGTGCGTGCGTGCATGTGTGTGTGTGTGTGTGTTTGTGTGTTTCGATGGATGTGTGTGTGTGTGTGTGTGTGTGTGTGTGTGTGTGTGTGTGTTTGTATGTATGTGATTATGTTTGCCTGTGTGTGTGTGTGTGTGTGTGTGTGTGTGTGTGTGTGTGTGTGTGTGTGTGTGTGTGTGTGTGTGTGTGCGTGTGTGTGTGTGTGTGTGTACGTACGCGCGCGCACGTCCGTGGCGGGGAACGGGGCTTAGGACGGACAGGAAGTGCCCGCGCACATCCTGTCACGTCGGTTAATATAAGG
>PIJE02003322.1:0-35000 GCA_002895965.2 Coryphaenoides rupestris | reverse complement strand
AAGAAAAAATCCCCGGTAACAATTAAATATGCATAATTAAAGGCAATTAAAATCTCCACAGTTCTTCGTCTGCCGGTTTTTTTCTTTTCTTTTCCGAGGGAAGGTGAGCGCATGATATACTACTACCGGCGGGTTAAAGATAGACTATTCTTCTCCGTTAATTAAACTAAATTTGGACTGGAACACACATGTGCACGACGACGACGGCGACGGCGAACACACCTCTGGAAATGCCTTTTAATTGGCAAATGATTAAAACCCCATTTTCCCTCCTTGTTTATGCTTTAGCGTTCAATTAGCAATGCATACTCTGTGACACGGCGACTGAAGCTACACGATGTCTGCACCTCCGCCCAAACCTCCCCCAACCCCCCCGCTCTGCAATATATAAATTGTCACCAAACAAAAAAGATTTGGATTTTTTTGGGGAAGGAAATTGTATTATTATAAATGTACAGTTTCCGAAGGACGACTGCTGCGCATATTATGGGAAATAGAAAACTATAGAAAACTCCTGGGCAGTTTGAAAATTGACAATTAACAGTTCCGGCAAGATTTCACTACAATTATGCAGGGCTTGTGTGTGTGTGTGTGTGTGTGTGTGTGTGTGTTGCATGTGTATGCATATTTGTGTGCGCATGAATGTGTGTGCGTGTGTGTGTGTGCATGTGTGTGTGTGTGTCTGAGTGTAAGCGTATGCATGTGTGTGCATCTGCATGAGTGTGTGTATGTGCACGTGTGTGTGTGTGTGTGTGTGTGTGTGTGTGTATGCATGTGTATGTGTGCATGTGTATGTGTATGTTTATGCACATGTGTGTGTGTGTGTGTGTGTGTGTGTGTGCTTGCAACATGTCTTGCGGTGCACAAGTCTGCCTCGTTTCTTCTGACAATAAATACCAAAAAAAAAAAAAAGACTGCAAATTCATATCTGCCGCGTTCAACATTTTGAAATGAATTCATAATATTGAACCGTTGGCCCTTTTTTATTCAATTCAGTTTTTCCCCCCACACAGTGGAAACCAAGCGGCCTGACAGAGAGCGAGTCTACCGCTGTGTCCTGTGTTGGGTCAGACCAACCAAACTCAGTTCAGTATGAATCTAACCTTTCGTTAACTGAATTTCGAATAAATGACCAGTGATGCAAAATGCAATGCATGAGAGAATATTTATTTCGTCAATATATTACAAAACAGACATTAGAACACAAAACAGAACAACATTAAGCCTACATTAGAAAAATAACAAAATAAATAGCAAATGTTAATATGCGTTAAAAAAAAACAATCAAACAAACAACTTGCTCAAGAGATAACTGGGCACACGTATGAGGAAACATTCGAACCACCTCCACGTGGGCAAATAAACCATAAAGATAGGCGACTGGACTGTTGTTGTTGTTGTTGTTGTTGTCGTGGCGTTAATTGCAGTTCTGTTAATTGGACGCACCTNNGAGCTCCTCCTCCTCCTCCACCCAGCTCCCCTCCCCCCCACCCAGCTCCCCCCCCGCCCCCCCCCCCCAGCCCCACCCACACCACCCCTCCCACCCACCCCCCCTCACCCACCCCCCCCCCCCCCCCCCCCCACACACCCCCCGCCACACGCCCCCCACCACGCGACACCCCCCCCCACCCCCCCCCCCCCACCCCACCCCCCCCCCCCCCCCCACCCCCCCCCCCCCCCCATCCCGCCAGTATAATATATATATATCATGTGTATTACAGTATAATATATATATATCATGTGTATTACAGTATAATATATATATCATGTGTATTACAGTATAATATATATATCATGTGTATTACAGTATAATAGATATATATCATGTGTATTACAGTATAATATATATATCATGTGTATTACAGTATAATATATATATCATGTGTATTACAGTATAATATATATATCATGTGTATTACAGTATAATAGATATATATCATGTGTATTACAGTATAATATATATATCATGTGTATTACAGTATAATATATATATCATGTGTATTACAGTATAATATATATATCATGTGTATTACAGTATAATATATATATCATGTGTATTACAGTATAATATATATATCATGTGTATTACAGTATAATATATATATCATGTGTATTACAGTATAATAGATATATATCATGTGTATTACAGTATAATATATATATCATGTGTATTACAGTATAATATATATATCATGTGTATTACAGTATAATAGATATATATCATGTGTATTACAGTATAATATATATATCATGTGTATTACAGTATAATATATATATCATGTGTATTACAGTATAATAGATATATATCATGTGTATTACAGTATAATAGATATATATCATGTGTATTACAGTATAATATATATATCATGTGTATTACAGTATAATATATATATCATGTGTATTACAGTATAATATATATATCATGTGTATTACAGTATAATATATATATATCATGTGTATTACAGTATAATATATATATCATGTGTATTACAGTATAATATATATATCATGTGTATTACAGTATAATATATATATCATGTGTATTACAGTATAATAGATATATATCATGTGTATTACAGTATAATATATATATCATGTGTATTACAGTATAATATATATATCATGTGTATTACAGTATAATATATATATCATGTGTATTACAGTATAATATATATATCATGTGTATTACAGTATAATATATATATCATGTGTATTACAGTATAATATATATATCATGTGTATTACAGTATAATATATATATCATGTGTATTACAGTATAATATATATATCATGTGTATTACAGAGAGACAGTGGAGTTTGAAGTTGATGTGAGATTAGAAAGTTGAAGAACATTTAACAGAACAACGTGCACTTTGGACAAACTTTGTAAATATTTGCCCCATTAAGACACACACACACACACACACACACACACACACACACACACACACACACACACACACACACACACACACACACACATCACACACACACACACACACACACACACACACACACACACACAAGCATGCGCAAACACACACACACACATGTATGCATGCAGATGCACACACACACACACACACACACACACACACGTATATAAATATTAATTAACTTCTAAACAAGCAGCTGTTTGGTTATCTGGATCATGCGCAGTTGGAGTGCTTGAGAAATGTACTTTGTCTTGTAAGGTCACCATTTTCTTTCAGAATGCATGTGTTTCTTCTCCCAGATATTTTTGGCGGCACCGTGGCGGTGCGTTAGCGCCACCAGGTGGACGCAGGGCCTCCACTGTGGTTCCATGAAGCATCCTGGGATACAGTGAGGAGGAGCCCACGCTAGCATAGCAATCAATCCAAGTAGGGCTCCTCACAAAGTTGCCTTCTCAGAGAATTCAGGTCAGTGGACTTCAACAACACCCTCAGTGACTACAGACCAGTGGCCTTGACCTCACATGTCATGAAGTTGCTGGTCCTGTAGTCCTGAAGCACATCCGTGCGCTAGTGGAACCATCACTGGACCCTCTGCAGTTCACCTACCAGCCCCGCATCGGAGTGGAAGACGTCATCATCTACCTGCTGCACAGGCTTTCTCACCACACCAATTAAGCCTGCCCTGCTTGGGACTAAGCTACTGGACATGCAGGTGGACGCTCCGCTCGTGGCCTGGATTACTAACTACCTCACAGGTCGGCCACAGTATGTGAGGCTGCAGAGCAACACGTCGGACACTATTGTGAGCAACACGGGAGCACCTCAGGGCACAGTCCTGTCTCCCCTCCTGTTCACACTCTACACCTCAGGGCACAGTCCTGTCTCCCCTCCTGTTCACACTCTACACCTCAGGGCACAGTCCTGTCTCCCCTCCTGTTCACACTCTACACCTCAGGGCACAGTCCTGTCTCCCCTCCTGTTCACACTCTACACCTCAGGGCACAGTCCTGTCTCCCCTCCTGTTCACACTCTACACCTCAGGGCACAGTCCTGTCTCCCTTCCTGTTCACACTCTACACCTCAGACTTCAGATACAGCTCACAGTCCTGCCACCTGCAGAAGGTCTCGGATGACTCATTGTGGGCAGAAAGGGGCAGGAGTCTGAGGACAGGAGGTGACTAATGGTGCGTCCATTTGGACTAGGAAGCCAGAATTTCCGAGTACAAAGTCGGAGGTTTCCGCGGGAACGCGCACTGAAGTCGGATTTCCAACTCCTGGAGAACTGAGGCCAACTAGCGGCCTGACGTGTGAAAATACTGCAGCAGCAGAATGCTAAATAAATCTGCCATCAGCTTTCATAGTCTGGTTCATCAGGCCGAAGAATCTGTGTTGCTGTACGAGAGAGAGAGAGAGAGAGAGAGAGAGAGAGAGAGAGAGAGAGAGGAGAGAGAGAGAAGGGGGGAAGGTAGAGAGAGAGAGAGAGAGAGAGAGAGGGAGAGGGAGAGAGGGAGAGAGAGAGAGAGAGAGAGAGAGAGAGAGAGAGAGAGAGAGAGAGAGAGAGAGAGAGAGAGAGAGAGAGAGAGAGAGAGAGAGAGAGGGGCGAGAGAGAGAGAGGGGAGAGAGAGAGAGAAGGGAGAGAGAGGGGGGAGAGAGAGAGAAGAGAGGAGAGAGAGAGAGGGGAGAGAGAGAGAGGGAGGAGAGAGAGAGGGGAGAGAGAGAGAGAGAGAGAGAGAGAGAGAAGGGGGGGGGGGAGAGAGAGAGAGAGAGAGAGAGAGAGAGAGAGAGAGAGAGAGAGAGAGAGAGAGAGAGAGAGAGAGAGAGAGAGAGAGAGATTTTCCCACCCCGACGTCCAACTAACTCCTCACACGGCGAGGGGGGAATTGAGAAGGAGAGGGAGGCGCCGGGAGAGGGAGCGAGAGAGGTGTGATACCGGCTCTTAAAATAGACCCCCCCTGCTTTCTGTCACCTGGGAACAGAGTATAGGGAGAGAGGGAGAGAGGGCGAGACACTGGGAGAGAGAGAGAGGGAGAGAGGGAGGGAGAGAGGGCAGAGAGAGAGGGAGAGAGGGAGGGAGAGAGGGCAGAGAGAGAGAGGGAGGGCAGAGAGAGAGAGACAGAGACAGAGAGAGGGGGGGAGAGAGAGAGAGAGAGAGAGAGAGAGAGAGAGAGGGCTGGGAGAGAGGGAGAGAGGGAGGGAGAGGGAGAGAGAGGGGGAGCGAGAGAATCGTGTGAGAATCTGGTTTTAGACCTGCACCTTAACGTTAATGATTTGCCAACAGCTTTGACTCGCTCGTTCCTCAATGTGCCTTCACACACACACACACACACACACACGCACACACACACACGCACACACACACACACACGGCATCATTTTGCCGCCTCTATTGATTAATGGTGCATAATGTGCTTACATGCACAGATGTGTGCACACAAATGCACATTACTGTGCGTGGCAGGGCTGAGTGAAGTGTTGGAATTTTATTTCTCTATTTATTATTATTATTATTTTTGTGTGGAAAAAGTCCCATTGCAGATTTGAAATTCCCCTCATAAAAATAAAGTATATAACCCTGTTCCCATCCTATATAGGATACTGGGTACTGTACTGGTGTACATCCTAGGAGCCAGTGGTGCAGCACTGGACGGTATCTTGGAGCCACACTGCCCCCTCTCGGTGGGCCGCACAAACTACACCCCCCCAGAGGAGCAGACTTCTGTCACGTCCGTCTGTGGATTTACTCAGAAATAAATTAATAATAATAAAAAAGGGGAAAGGGAGTGCACTGCAACAGAAAGAAAAGAGAAAATTGGGATATCATGTTTTCATTTCAAACGTTGTTTTTGTCTTGTGCCTCGAAAAGAAAAAAAAAAAGACCCAAAAGGTCAATAGGCCATAATAGGACATTATTGTGTATTTAACACCACGCTCATGTTTGTTTCAATGGCCGGGATAGCACAGGTGAACAAGGTTTGTTTACAAAGGAACTAAATGAGGAGGTTATTCTGGGGCCCTTATTTGTATTCAACAGAAAAAAAAATGTGTCTATGAAAGGAAGGCGTGTGTGTGTGTAATGTGTGTGTCTGTGTGTGTCTGTGTGTGTGTGTGTGTGTGTGTGTGTGTGTGTGTGTGTGTGTGAAGGGGTTAAATTGGCTCCTTGGTTGGCGTACGCCGCGCTTTTCCCCCCTTTTGCTCTGTCAAGGCCCATTAAACCTGCTCCACCACAGCTACACGGCGCCATCAATTACTCCGCACACCCCTATCGATGTGCAGTGTGGGGAGAAAATAAAAAAAGAGAGAGAGGAGAGAGAGAGAGAGAGAGGGGGAGGGAGAGAGAGAGAGAGGGAGAGAGAAGAAAAAGAAAAGGAAAAAAAAGGAGGGGAAGAGAAAGGCGGGGGGAGAGAGGAGAGAGAGAGAGGAGAGAGGGAGAGGAGGAGAAGAGAGAGAGAGAGAGAGAGAGAAGAGGCAGGGACACATAAACAGGACAAACTGCCACATAAAAGGCCTGCAGCCCAGTTCATGCGCGACAGTTTTTCACACACACACACACACACACACACACACACACACAGAGGCACACACACGCACACACCACACACAAGTGAATGAATGTTGGATTTGTTAATTATGACAAATATTTTTCATTTAACTTTCGGTGACATCTCCCTGGGTATTGATGACAACATCTCGCGGTGCACAAGTCTGCCTCGTTTCTTCTGACAATAAATACCAAAAAAAAAAAAAAGACTGCAAATTCATATCTGCCGCGTTCAACATTTTGAAATGAATTCATAATATTGAACCGTTGGCCCTTTTTTATTCAATTCAGTTTTTCCCCCCACACAGTGGAAACCAAGCGGCCTGACAGAGAGCGAGTCTACCGCTGTGTCCTGTGTTGGGTCAGACCAACCAAACTCAGTTCAGTATGAATCTAACCTTTCGTTAACTGAATTTCGAATAAATGACCAGTGATGCAAAATGCAATGCATGAGAGAATATTTATTTCGTCAATATATTACAAAACAGACATTAGAACACAAAACAGAACAACATTAAGCCTACATTAGAAAAATAACAAAATAAATAGCAAATGTTAATATGCGTTAAAAAAAACCAACAACAAACAACTTGCTCAAGAGATAACTGGGCACACGTATGAGGAAACATTCGAACCACCTCCACGTGGGCAAATAAACCATAAAGATAGGCGACTGGACTGTTGTTGTTGTTGTTGTTGTTGTCGTGGCGTTAATTGCAGTTCTGTTAATTGGACGCGACCTGGGAGGAGGAGCTACTGCCCGAGCTTTTGGTCTTCTGTCCCCTGGTGGCGCTGGGCGGCCGCTGCACCCTCTGGCTGGAGCTCTCCCTGCTGCTCTTTTCGCCGTGGCCCGCTTTGCTGCGCACTGCGGCCATCCACGGACACACGGGCGCGGAAGGAAAATACATATTAGCACCACCACCACACACACACACACTCACACCTGTATATAATATGAATCTTCACTTCACTTCACAGGGCCAAGACTCTAGACAATACCATACAAAGTTTAACTTAAGCTTATGTTTGTTTGTGTGTTCGGTAGGCCCGACTACAGACCCTTTTCACAGAGCTGTCCTATAGTAGCAGTAACCACAAGCCAACATTAACACGGACATCTTCAATAACTTAGTGTACTTACTACCTGTTCCCTAAGGTAAATGGTCAGCAGGTAGGGTTAGGTGGTGTCTTGCTCAGGGACACCTCCACACTTAGCTAGGAGGAGGAGCAGGTAGGGTTAGGTGGTGTCTTGCTCAGGGACACCTCCACACTTAGCTAGGAGGAGCCGGTAGGGTTAGGTGGTATCTTGCTCAGGGACACCTCCACACTTAGCTAGGAGGAGCAGGTAGGGTTAGGTGGTGTCTTGCTCAGGGACACCTCCACACTTAGCTAGGAGGAGCAGGTAGGGTTAGGTGGTGTCTTGCTCAGGGACACCTCCACACTTAGCTTGGAAGAGAAGGCGGAGGAGCCCGGGGATCGAACCAGCAACCTTCCTGTTGCCAGACAACCGCTCTCACCTCCTGAGCTACTGCCGTCCTAACGTAGCAGACCAAATGAATGTTGTAACTCAGCCACACCTGCGTTTGACTCGTGTCTGACACCTCTGTGAAAAAGGTCTCTTCACATCAGAAATTCTTTTGCATAAACCAAAGTCTCATAGTGAGATAGATACGGTCACACGGTAAATATATTGAAACAGTCTAACTATTACTTTCCCGTTATAGCCCTTTGACGAAGACAGCTAAACAGACAAGACATGTTAATGACGACAGTGAGAAGGGCCATCCGGTTATGAGGACATGGATATGAATGGTCAATAGAAACACGACAAAAACTCAAGGATACCGTCATCCACACATCTCCCAGGCAGACACACAAAGCCGTGCAGACGCACACACAATTCTCCATGCTGTCCAGCGCAACCAAATGATGGCATGAGGATGAAAATGCATGAAACAGACTCGCATGCGTGTGTGTGTGCGTGTGTGTGTGCGTACGTGTGTGTGTGTGTGTGTGTGTGTGTGTGTGTGTGTGTGTGTGTGTGTGTGTGTGTGTGTGCGTACGTGCATGCGTGCGCGTGTGCATGCTTGCCACCCGGCTTCACGCCTACAGAATACGTTTATATCGAGACGCGGGGAGACGGTGAAATGGAGTGCAAGGTCGTGCACGCAAGGGGAGGGAGAGAGAGCGAGAGAGAGAGAGAGAGAGAGAGAGAGAGAGAGAGAGAGAGAGAGTGTGGAGAGAGAGAGAGAGCAAGAGCGAGAGAGAGAGAGAGAGGGTTGTATAGGTGGAGAGAGAGGGACAGCGAGAAGTAGAAAGAGGGGTGGAGAGGAGGAGAGAGAGAGAGAGAAACGGGTGGAGGGAGGGAGAGAGAGAGAGAGAGAGAGAGAGAGAGAAAGAGAGAGAGGCAGAGAGAGGGTGGAGAGAGAGAAAGGGTTATAGAGGTAGGGAGAGAGAGAGAGACAGCGAGAGAGACAGCAAGAGAGACAGCGAGAGAGATATCGAGAGAGAGAGAGGCAGAGAGAGAGGCTGCGGGGAACCTTGGGCAGAGCTACTCTCTTGGGGGCCGTAGACCATCTTAGTGCCGAGCCGCGTGGCCCTGGGGCCCGACACCGAGGAGGGCCCGGAGGCGGCAGGAGGCTTAGAGCTCTTGCTAGGGACCACAGTAGTGTCCTCGTCTTCAGGAAACAAGGACACACACGGACACACACAAACACACACACACGCACGCACACATACATACATACATACAGACTGACGTTTCAGGGCAGCAAATGTAGAGATTTATAAAAGAGATTTACACGCGCGTGTGTGTGTGAGAGAGTGTGTTTGTGTGTGTGTGTGCGTGGTGTGTGTGTGTGTGTGTGGTGTGCGTGTGTGTGTGCGTGTGTGTGCATCCGTGTGTGTGTGAAAGCTTAGATCCACGTCTGTTGCCGTTGTTTGAGCTCAAAAGGTCAAAAGGTCGACATTAACGATAAAAAGACGATAAGAGAAAAGTTTCTAATGTAAAGCCTCAGTGATTCATTTCAATGGTTCGCCTGCTGGCTGCTCAGACAATCAGACAATTGTCAGATTGCTCATACAGCCTAGAAGCCTTACAATCTGCAGTTCATAAGTCTTTCCTTGAATCTGAAACTCATCAGCCTTCACCAACAACATATAGGCTCCGCTGGCAAAGAGAAATACGCAATTCAATTGATTATATATATATTCCGTTAACACATTACAGGCCTTCATCCACTTCATGCCGGAGTCAAATAGAAAAAGGATTACTCCACGAAAAAGTAATGCTTGTGTTTTCAATGTTAAGCTCCCAGGAGGACGGATGAGGATGAATGAATGGCTGTTTATACGTGTGTTTATCTGAGCGCCGGCCCTGAATGGCGGCGTGCAGCTAGCCAAGCGCGCCAGGCAGAGCAGAGCAGAGTAGCCCCACTAGCTGCCTGCGTAGAAATGCGCCACTCAATGTCCCCGACAAGCCGGCGAACCGCCGCATGAATAGAAGGATGAAAAAACGGGTGTAAATCGCAGCGGATGTCTTTTATGACTTTAGAAACACGAGCGTTTGGTTAACTTAAAGGTCCTGTACGTAAGAATCATGAATTCGTTCAGGGACTACATGGAGGATTTTAAATTGGTCCAGTTTGTTGTGCAGGTTGTGGCTTGAAGTTAAAACCATGACGCCTCCCCCGACTCCCTCTGTAGGGGAATATTCTTAATCGGGTTGGATTTCCCGGGAAAACAGAAGGATGTGACGGTCACACTCTCCTCTAAAAAATGTGTTACCAAGGTTTAATATGATTCGAAGTGAGAGCTGTGTGAGTTTCCTTCTGATTGTTATTGTCTCAACCCAGGAAGTTCTGAATGCACTTAGAGCTCCAGCAGGCTGCAGTTCACCTGCGGGCCAAAGGGGTCAGTAATGAGAAGGAATCCGTGACTCTTACAATGACCGGCTCAGATTGTTAAGATATCAGATCACGATCACATTCACTTCAGAATGATCAGAAACTAATTGTATACAGTCTAAGATAAGATAAGATAAGATAGAATAATACATGTCATAGAATAATACATGTAAAGTGTATACGCCTAATAGAATAAGAATCAATGTAAGAAACATTATACACTATTACACTTAGGCTATATATGTTCAATATATCATTATCACACTTATCTTATACGTATGTTGAATATGTAATATAAGTATTACACTTAGGATAGTGTGATGATATATTCAAAACATATATAGCCTGAATGTAATAGTTATATTAAATATGAAACACTTATGTTTAACGTCCCCTTGTCCTTGTGAACTGACCTCGGTGCTCGGTGGGTGCTGTGGTGCTGGTGGTGGTCAGGGCGCTGATGGTCAGGGTGGTACTGGGTGGGTGCGTCCCGGTCGAGGTGTCCGCCACCCCGGAGGTGTCAGCGATCCTTTGGCCCGCGCACATCGCCTTCAGCGTCTGGAACACGGCTTGTGGAGCAACGTTCATCTTCAACAGGTCCACGATGATTCTAGGAGAAATTCAAAATTCACGATTCAAGATTCGTTTATTGGCATATGGAACAAGCACAATGGGATGCTTACTCCCCATTCACTCCTGCAGTATTCTTCTGAAGATAAACTCTAATCAATTCATAAGAAAGTACCTAATAAGTACGGTAAAAAGGTATTCTTCTAAACAGTATTCTTAGACACATAAATTCAAAAACAACTCTGAACAATTAGTACGATAAAAGTAAATAGTGATAAGTGATAGTGATAGCAATACTCTGGCTGGTGGTGCAAAAATGTAGTACAAGTGTCCGCGTGCAGTACAGTAATATTCTATACTCGCATAAAAATAGTCAATTGTAGATAGTAGATAGTAGCAGCAACATGTGATGATAAAGTATAATGATCCATGATAAGTGACCAATGCAGTACAGTGCGAGTGCCTGCATGCTATGTAGGCGAGATCCTAGTGTAATTGTAAGTCTATCTTTCACAAAAATAGGCGTATAACTTTATAATAATCCATAAACAACAAAGCTGAAGTGTTTTGAAGGTTTTGAAGAACTGGCGGTCCCTCACTTGAAGACCTCCTGGTCCATGGTGACGCCGGCTGCCTGGGTCAACTCAAACAGCTCGCTTTCCTCGGCGTTGAGAATCTTCTTCTTCTTCATCGCGTATTTCTGGACGTTGCCAGAGACCACGACCACAGGAGAATCGGGGGCCTGCAGGGGGGCCTGCAGGGGGGCCTGGCCGGGCTGCTGGGTCTGTGGCTGAGACATCTCTGATGGATATACACCTGGAAAATATCTCACCTGAGGGACAGAGAACAGAAAGCATTATTTTGGTAACGGTACTGCACTCAGAATGGCACTTCTGCTCTTATCCCAGCTGTTATGCAGGCAACCCAGCGATTATAAAACTATCGTTCTATTAACCTCACAACTATGAACGCTTGAAGCCTGCTCTATTCTCATCTGTATGTACCGCAGAGACATATTGCTGTCTCTCCTTCTAAAAATGCACTCTTTGTCAGTGCCAAATGCCCTAAATGTCCATGTAAATGATTTTAAATGACTTTTTTCAGCATTTTGGAGTTGTTAGGCACTCACAGATGCCCAAATGTAGCACTGAGGCACTGGAAAAAGTCCGTTTATCCACACTATAGGACATTTAATATACATATAATGGCAAATAAAAGGCAAATATATGATATAATGACAGGCTCACAGACGTACGTGAGATTATAAAGTGTGACAGCAGACACACGAGGCTCTCCTGACACGATCAACATGAGAAAAGGAGATCAACTGTTCGTCCCGAGTGTTATTATCCCTTTGTTATCAATAAATCGTCTGGTAATAGTTAATAACGAAACGAAAAAGGACAAGTGTTCCAGTCTCAGTTCGTTTTGAACAGTTCGCCATTGAAATGAAAATAATACGCGGCGCGGGAAAGTGACGTCATCGGACACACTGTGACGTCATGGGAAATAACGAAAGCGTACCATTGGCCTAAAATAAATTAATAATTATTTGTGAACTGTGTTTTGAGTCTCTTCATTGTGTATATTAGCAATGCGAGTATTTTATATTTTACTTTATATTTATTTTATTTTATATTTGCGGTGTGTTGGCGCCCCCTGCCTTCCACCTCGAGAACGCGCAGCCGCTTTCTGTGTTCCTCCTCGGCTGCCGTATCAGCGGATTTAGGACCTGAATAGTGCTGCCTTTTCTTGTGCCTGTCTACATGTGCGCGCCTGATTTAAAAACAACTCCCACCAACTCCCCCCATCCGAAACAATATTTTCAGTATATTATGTTATGGATGCTCGTTTAAAACAAAACAAAACATGCATCTTAATATCGGTGGGTGGCGGCGCCGAGGTGTTAACGATGCTTAACGATGCTTTCCAGTTGTACTCGGAAAGTCAGAAATTCCGGCTTCCTAGTCGGAAGCTTGGCCAGAGCCAAGTTATTTAGTTTGGTTTTTTTAATTGAACAATAACGCTACAAAAGGCACATCAAATTCATTTTCAAAATATTCACAAGAATAGAACCCAGCGAATGCATTAATCAAACAAACAAATACAAATTAGATAGCCTCAAAACAGAAAAACAAGAAATAAATAAATAAAAAAACTAAAGGGAAGGGAACAAGTGGTTATTCAGGGGATAAGATCCATAGATATTCAAACAGATGCTGGGCTCCTAACATTTTACAATACTATAACGCTGTCTCTAAATATGGGACTAAGTCTTAAGAAAGTGACATTTCTGAATACAATATTTTCCCCAATTAATCAAATGATTATTTCTAAATTCAGTTGTTTTGTTTGTTTTCCATTTGAAGACGTTCCTCCTGAACCTTCCGACTTGGATGGGGGAAAATCCGACGTCCGAGTGCACCTCGAACGCACCACAGCAGTAGCAACAACAACCAGAGGGGTCCTGAGACCCACGTGTTCATCATCAAAATACTTCAGCAATGGAAGACTTGCCAGCAGATCTCAAAGCCTTTCTCCTCAACCACCCATATCTACAACTTACAGATAATAAAAGGGTTAGTAAACAATTATTGTATTCAATTATTTAACAACACAACAACAGCAACAATTCCCAGAGCTACAGCTAACAGTATATCTAGTTTATATGAGATCACTTTTCTAGCATGATGGATGCATGGATGGATGCAATGGATGGATGGATGAATAAATGAATGATGATTGAAGAATATAAAATCATTCACTGAATTAACCTTCACCTCTCCTCCTACCATCTTTGTGTCATTTCAGATCAAATGCACACTGAATGGCCATGAGTTCCCCTGTGATCTGGCAGAGCTGCAAAGATTCACCAGTGGCAATAAATATAAGAAGTTGTGCTCTGGCACAGAGTTTAACTACAGCCAGTATGAACCTCACATCGTCCAGAGCTCCAAACAACCGTACGGGCCACTTGGTTTGACGTATATTTAGCAATACTGTCACTTTATAATGTACATTATAGTGTCAAAGACGTAGCCAAGCCTAACACACTGCATGCAGGAATCCCTGCAGAAGGCCACACGTCATAAATGTAGTGACACAGCTGTATGACGTGATATGTCTTGTTAAACAGGCGTGTTAATACAACACGGCGCATAAAAGCGCATGTGTTGATGTGTTGTGTGTTTATGTTTTGCATGCTTTGTGTGTTTCTCAGACTGCAGTTTTTCTGTAAACTGACCCTACGACACCTCAACCGGCAGCCTCACCACGTCCTCAAACATGTCAACGGCAAGCGCTTCAAAAAGGCCCTGGGGAAGTGTAAGCATCACTCACATATGAATGTCTTTACCGCTCCGTAACGTGCAGCTGCATAAAATTATGTCAAGCAGAGTATCGTCTGTTGTCATCAGGAAGGAAAGTATAAGGAAGAGAAACGTTCTCACGTTTGCATCGGTAGTGTTTTATCGTAACCTGTGCATTTGACAGCGGTGTGAATGAATAAATGAATGAAGTGTTTACACTTTGGAATCACATCCTCTCTCCTCGCTTCACTAAAACATCCCTTATCAATATCATGTGTCAAAATTACCTGAGTGTGGAAATCTCAGCACAAAACCTTAGCAGCAGTAGCACCTTGGGTCTTGTGATGCGATACTAGGAAAGGATTTGGCATGTAATCCACTGTTTCTTTTGGACACAAACTCTGTCGCAACATGCATTGATTCCCAAAGACAAAAGTGCTCTATTAATATTGTTTACATTTGTGGCGAGAGGAGGGTACTCACGCTAAATAATCTTTGGTGGAATTGGTACCACCAAGTAACCAATTAAATTGTTAACGTATGTTTCAGTAAAGCCAGGAGAGGGGCAGCTGTGATGTTTTGATCACCCAGACTGATATTTTCCGAACTACACCCACACACACACACACACACACACACACACACACTAACCGTTGTGTGTGTCTGTGTGTTAATCCAACAACAGATGAAGAGTGTATGAAAGCGGGGGTTGAATATGTTCCTGCCAGACTCCTAAACAAAAGGCCCAAAAACAACAACAACAATGATGGAGAGCCAGGACCCAGGAGGCGGGAATCCAAACAGAAAGGCGCAATGTGGGAGCCGTCCAGTGATGAGGATGGCGAGGATGGGAGTGACTCGGAGGACAGTATGAGTGACCTTTACCCTGGTAAGTGACTTCATTTAATCGGCCCTTTCAAAATGTGAGCAATAAATGGTAAATGGATAAATGCATTATATGGTGTTTTTATCCAAAGCACTTTACAGTATTGCCTCACATTCACCCATTCATACACCGACGGTGGTGCCAACCATGCAAGGTAACAACCAACATGTAGGGTTAGGTCAGGGGTGGGCAATTATTTTGGCTGAAGGGCCACATTTGGTTTTTCAAGTTGACAGACGGGCCGGGCCGTTAGTAGATGAGGATCACAGCATCCAGCACCCCCCCCCCCCCCGGAGTCACTGACTCAGTGCCGGTCGTGCGTCTCACGGTGGCGGTATTGCTCCGAATTAATGGTCTGCATATTAGTGTCCTCTGATCTAGTGGAACCAATCAAGAAATCAATTGCAGGATGAAAAAAAACAGCGAAATGAATACTACAAATGTAAATGTATTATAGGACTGTTGTTAATGTAAATGCCCGACGGGCCGGATTAAACAACGCAACGGGCCGTATGTGGCCCGCGGGCCGTAGTTTGCCCCGGTCTGGGTTAGGTGGTGTCTTGCTCAGGAACACCTCCACACTTAGCTAGGAGGGGGAGGAGCCTGGGGATCGAACCAGCAACCTTCCTGTCGCCAGACAACCGCTCTTACCTCCTGAGTTACTGCCACCCCTACTGTTTACTGAGCATTTGTTTTTGTTTTTTCTCCACAGCAACCATGTTCACAGTAAAGAGTCCAGAAGTTGCAATGGAGGAGGATGACTTCCAGACAGATGACGACGAAGAGGAGAAAGATAAGGATGAGGAGGAGGAGGAGGAGGAGAAGGAGGAAGAAGGTGCCATGGAGGTTGAAAATAAGACCGTGCAGAAACGCAAAAAGGTCAGGTCATCATGACGGCACTAAATGTGTTCTGCTTTTGCATCACTACTTCTTCTTTGGTATTGAAATTGTGGAACTTGCTTCTACTTAAGAATTCAGATCTGCGGTCTCTGTTGACACTTTTAAAAAGCAGATAAAGACTCGTCTGTTCAGTCTAGCCTTTGTCTAGCCTGTATTTCTGTGTTTTTAATGTCCTCTGTTTTTATGTTTTATTGTTTCTTACTATGTTTTATTTTACTCCTGTGCAGCACTTTGTGGCTTTGTCTGTGAAAGGTGCGATATAAATAAACTTTACTGACTTAATTACTTACTACTGTCGTTTCTCCCTCAGGCGCAGGGTGGTGGACTTCCCAAGAAACTCAAAAATAACAACTCGAGACGAAAAAAAGGCAAAGTACAGCCTTGAAACGCGATCCGTTTTGAGCAGCGGCTGTAAACTGAGGATTTTAGACCATCTATTGGTAATCTACGTCGGCCGGGAGTGGCATCGGGCATTCCGCAAGAACACTTGTTGCTTTACCCGACACCAGTTCTGGGGCATTCGGTGCCTCTTTTTGCTCCAATCTACCGAGAAGTGTTGCTGCTTAACACAGCAGTCCTGGCAACTAGTGGGGCGCAAGCTGAGGCACTGGCATGTTCAACATGGGCAAATCGTGTCCACACTTTGTGAATTTGTAAAGGTGTTTTGGTCATCCAATAAATCTCTTATGCAACAAACTCTCTGTCATTGACTAACGATATGATTATGCTGCTAGTATCACATATCCCATGTTTGTTCTGTGACTCCTCAAATACATTTTTGTTCCATTGGGCTCAAGTTTTTGTTTAGTTTTTTGTAATTCTGCAAGGGACAAAGCCTCAGGTGAGTGTATATCACCTGGGCCGTCATCTCTTCAAGGCACTTGCTGGGTGAGGTGCAGCGATATTGACAAGGACCGGTTGTCCGCTCAGTCCACAGTGACACCTCAGAGATGGTCTGGTTGGCCATGATCCATCCTGAAGTGATCCATCCTTTTTATTGTTGCAACAGTAATTTAGATTTTGGTCGAATCCATTCTGAAGAAACACAACACATTGGACCTCACATCAATGCAATGAAATGGGAACTTCCCCAGTGTCTGTTATGTGATGGAAGTGAGAAATACTGTAGATATTTGGGTTTAATGCGACACTAATTGTATTTGTATCGATAGAATACGCTTCGTGTCAGTGTGGTGTGAGAGCAGCTGTGATATTGTCAGCAGTTGTCTATTCTATTCTATCGATTGATTGATTGATTATTGATTGATTCACCAGAGCATTGTAGTTCTGGAGTGGCCTCTCATCCTCCCCCCCCCCATCATGCATGTCCACACAGACAAACAACAAGAAGTAAACAATGCTTCATTGATGCCCATTAATGACAACAAGCCTCCAGTGTGTATCTGGGCCTACGTGGCGCGCAGTGGTTGCAGCGCCATCCACTAGGGGGGCGTGGCTGGGGGCCAGGGGGGGGGGCGTGGCTGGGTGCCAGGGGGGGCGTGGCTGGGGGCCGGGTGGCCGGGGGTGGGCAAACCGCGGGGCATTGTGGGGCGGAGGAGGAGGAGGAGGAGGAGGCGGGGCGAAGAGAGTCTCCTAGAAAGTAATGCGTGCGTTCCAGTTGTACTGGGGAGTCGGAATTTCGGGCTCCAACTTCTCAAATCGGGTGTTTTAAGCAGGGCTGATATCAAGTTGTTGTTGTTGTTTTTTTTTTTTTATAAATAAAGAATACCAACTCGGAAGTCAGACCCCCCGCCGGGGTGAAATGCAAATGCAATACATTACGCCGCGTTTATGTCTTGTTTTTCTTTTTTGAGGCTGTGTGCATTTGTATTTGTTTGTTTGATTGAAGATGATGTGCCTTTTGTAATGTAATATTATTGTTCATTAAAAAAGTTAATGAAAATAAATGAAAAAAATGAAATAAGTAATTTAAATATATAGCAGAATAAAAGAAAGAATGTGGTTATTAATTAATTAATTAATTAATTAATTAATTACAAATAAATAATCCAAATTAAAATAAATAGTAATAATAAATAATCCATCCAAAATTTGCATTTACCTCGGAAGTCGGAGCTGGGGATGACGTCACAGCCGAGTTGCACTGAACTGAACTGAACTGACGGCCGGCGGTGCTGCTGCGGTTCAGCCGACTTTCCGACGTCCGACGTACAACCGGAACGCACCATTTATAACGGGGAGCTGCGGTGGACGAAACGAACTGCACTGAACTGTCGGCGGCTGGCGTGGCGAGTCTTTACGAGTCTTTACCAGTCTTTGCGAGTCTCTGCGAGTCTCTGTGAGTCTTTGTGCGTCTTTGTGCGTGTTCTAGGCCTCGACGAGTGGACACACCATGGGGCAGGAGGACCTCATGAACACGGCCGAAGACGTCGCGGACCAGGTACACGTCAACTCCAGTGTATTAGCTTGATTGTTATTATTAGCTTTATTAGCTTTATTATGCATTGATTAACCCCCCCCCCATGGTCCATGGTCCCACCTGGGGTCCCACCTGGGGTCCCACCTGGGGTCCCACCTGGGGTCCCACCTCGTCCCCCACATCATGGTCCCACCTGGGGTCCCACCTGGGGTCCCACCTCCTGGTCCCACCTGGGGTCCCCCACCTGGTGTCCCCCACCTGGTCCCACCTGGGGTCCCACCTGGTCCTGACTACTAGTAGTAGACTTGGACGCGGCTTTGCTTACAGGTGACACATAACAAGCATCAGACCAGTGCTGTACTGGTTAGTGGTACTGGTTAACTGGTTACTGGTGCTGCGTACTGGTTACTGGGTACTGTTACTGGTACTGGGTAATTGGTCCTGGTTACTGGTGCTGGTTACTGTTACTGGTACTGGGTACTTGGTACTGGTTACTGGGTACTGTTAGTGGTACTGGTATTGTAATGGTTACTGGTACTGGTGAATCATCAGTAGTCCTGGTCCTAGTTCTAGTGTGCACACACGTCATGGCTTCCAAGAACTGGACATGATCTGTTTTCTCATGTCTTTAATTAAAATTAAATCACAAACAGCCTCATAAGCTTGCATGTTAGTGATTTGGGTGTCAAACAATGACCACTGACTGATGAGAGTCACAAGGCTTCTAGGAGGACAGGCCTTGGTGGGACCAGACTTATGCAATGTAATGTAATGTAGTGAAATGTAATAATGACAATGTAGTCACCTTAAACCTGACCCCCCCCCCAGGCTGGCCTATAGCTGTAAATAGTGTAGCCTACTGCAGGTTTTAGTCAGTTACATCCATTCCGTACCCTGGGATCAGATTTGCATGAGCTGAGTGTTATTATTGTTGTGAATTCTTGCGTGTCGCTCAACAAATGCACTCTTTGTGAGCCACGTTGGATACTGTAAGTGTCTGCCAAATGCCCTAAATGTAAAACTACATGTATTTGGGCTTTTTTCTTTTAGGAAACTCTTGGCTTTTGGGGGGTGTTATGAATGATATCATGTGCCCATGCTTGCTTGCTGTGGGATACATGCTCATGGCGCCTTTTCATGGCTGATTCCCGATCAGCAAGTTCTTTGCCTGAGCCATTGCAACACTTGAGCATGCATGGCCTACTTCTCAGCCGTCATAACACCCTGGCCTGTTCCCCCGCCTGATTGGCCCACACGGTCCCTCATTCATGTGCCGCTGCTCTCGGAAGTGGGAGTTGGTGCCTTCTGATAGGCTGGGGCTGTTTGTCAATGCTGATGTGGCCTCAGAAGTGGGAGGGTTGGCTGGTGTCTGTCTGTCTGTCTGTCTGTCTGTCTGTCTGTCTGTCTGTGTGTCTGTCTGTCTGTCTGTCTGTCCTGTCTGTCTGTCTGTCTGTCTGTCTGTCTGTCTGTCTGTGTGTGTGTGTGTGTGTGTGTGTGTGTGTGTGTGTGTGGCTTGAACTTTGTTGAACTACCTGGAGGCACACAGAACACCGTTCGTGAACATGATTGTAAATCATCATATTTTACACGCCAACCCCATTTATAGGCTGATACACACACACACACACACCCCTTTATATGGTTACTTTATTTGTATAGCCCTTAATCACAGTTACAGTCTCAAAGGGGTTTGCAGGCCATATGATTATTATGACACTTTGCTGTTCTTGACCATCTCTGGTCGTCAGGTTAAAGTCAGTTTATTTAACCAGGTGACGAGTAAAAGGCTGAATTGGTGCACAGTATTTTCTCCTATCTTCTTGCTTCCGCTTGTGGCAGTAGCTCTGGCAACAGGAAGGTTGCTGGTTCCGATCCCCGGTCTCCGCCTCCTAGCTAAGTGTCGAGGTGTCCCTGAGCAAGACACCACCTAACCCTAACTGCTCCTGACGTGTTGGTTGTTACCTTGCATGGTTGGCACCGCCGTCGGTGTATGAATGGGTGAATGTGAGGCAATACTGTAAAGCACTTTGGATTTTTACCATTTACCATTTCACCAAATGTCCCGATACGTTATTTTCCGGTGTGTCGCTAATAATTCCCATCTCGCTGTCTCCCCCCCCCCCCCCCCCCTCTGTCTTCCAGTTTCTGCGTGTAACCAAACAGTACCTGCCACACTTGGCACGCTTGTGTCTCATCAGCACCTTCCTGGAGGACGGCATTCGCATGTGGTTCCAGTGGAACGAGCAGAGGGACTACATCGAGGCCACCTGGAGCTGCGGGTACTTCCTGGCCACCTGCTTCGTCCTGGTCAACCTCGTCGGACAGCTGGGTGAGTGCGTGTGTGTGTGTGTGTGTGTGTGTGTGTGTGTGTGTGTGTGTGTGTGTGTGTGTGTGTGTGTGTGTGTGTGTGTGTGTGTGTGTGTGTGTGTGTGTGTGTGTGTGTGTGTGTGTGTGTGTGTGTGTGTGTGTGTGTGTTGGCTGGTTTAAGCAGCTGTCGGCCATGCCACACGCTACTCGAGTTCCTCTGACGATGAGGATGCAGGAAGTTGACGGCAAACCGTTTTCTTTTCTTTTTTGCAGAAGTTTATACATGAGTGGACAGAGCAGCAGTTGGTGACAAACTAGCATGCTAGCAGCACTCTTTGTGTGTGTGTGTGTGTGTGTGTGTGTGTGTGTGTGTGTGTGTGTGTGTGTGTGTGTGTGTGTGTGTGTGTGTGTGTGTGTGTGTGTGTGTGTGTGTGTGTGTGTGTGTGTGTGTGTGTGTGTGTTTCGTGTGGTGGCCACCAACAATACACACACACCACACACCACACACACAGTGGCCAACCTGGCAGTGTTAGACCCAGACCTGACCACAATTGCTTGATGGAATGCTTCCTTCCTTCCTTGCGATACTGCTGTTTTCCAAAGGCCCAAAACAATGTCGTCACCACCTTGGTAAATAACTAACATACCGTGCAACAAACCGATAATTCTCTCCCCTCCGTTTGCACCATTTTAAATAAATCAACAGAGCCGACGAGAAGAACACCACTGAATATTAAATGATGGAATTGCATAACTGGCAAAGGCTTACTGGTGTAATATCTATTCTCGTACGTACACTCGTACGAGTAAATACAGGGGCGGAGCCAGTGGGCTGACTCACACACCACAACACGTGCTTCAATACTACAACAGACTCCTGGGAACTTAACATATCACCATGCCAACACTCTCTTTACTAGCGTACGGTACGCACTTATAGTCAGTCCACCGTAGAACCGTGTGCCGCAACAACCCCTTGCGTTTAATGTCAAGTACCGTACGCAAAGCTCAAATGACCTCCTTCGTGCAGAACACGCGTGTGCGTGTGTGTGTGTGTGTATGACGCATTTCTTAAAGAAAAGTGTATTCACGTCGACATTTTCGGGTCAGAGCCCGTTTTAAAACGAGGCCACCATTTTGGTAATCCGATCACTTCCAGAGAGCTAAAAATACAGTTGAAAACGCACCCCACACCGCACCCTGGACGGGGCCGGCCAGGTCAACAAACCCACGGCCACTGCAGCACGTGGTCAGAGGCACGCGGGCAGCAGTGGCTCAAGGGGTAGAACAGTTGTCTCTGGCCACCGGAAGGTTGCTGGTTTGATTCCCTGGCTGTCCCCTCCCTAGCTAAGTGTGGAGGTGTCCCTGAGCAAGACGCCACCTAACCCCCACCTGCTCCTGACCAACTGGCTGTTGCCTTGCATGGTTGGCACCGCCGTCGGTGTATGAATGGGTGAATGTGAGGCAATACTGTAAAGCACTTTGGATAAAAGTGCGATATATAAATGCAATCCATTTACCATTTACACTTTTAGTGTGTGGGAGAGTGAAGTGTTTGGGGTGGGGAATATAGGATGTTTTATTCATTTATTCTACTTTATTTTACTTCATAGTACGCCAGCCAGCTCTGGTCCTGTGATTTAGAGCGATCCCTCCCACAGGAAGGGTTCTGAGGAACAGGATCATGAAATGTTAATGCACAATGATCTGCTTTTAGAAAGAGAGGAGAAGCAGAAAGACCGCACATAGTTTTAATCGTTATAGAGGCCTATAACGTACATAAGATAGGATATTGTGTTTGTGTTCTTTTTATGATGTGTTGCTAAGCTAAAAGCTAGGGCTGGGCATTATGAAAAAAGGTATTTCCATCATAATTATGGGGAATTTTACACTATTGATGCATATCAACACAATGTGCTAATGAATAAAAGAAGTTCTCACAAACAATCTGAGAGTAGTATATGGAAACTATGAAAAAGTGAAAATATGAGAAAGTATGGCATCAGACTAAAACTGAACTAGTTCTCTTTTCCCTCTTGGCGTTTAATACCCCATATTTGATCATCGTAATTCATTAATAGGATACCATAAATGGGCATTTACACTACAGTATATAATCTAAGTATCACAGTAAGTCAATACGCATTTTATGACGGTACGATGCCATTCAAAGATGATTGTGATAACATTGAACTCTTGCCCAGCCCTCCTAAAAGCCCAATTGGACGTAACCCTGTGTTGGCGGGTGACTGGCCATTAACTTTATAACCTTTTACTCTCTTGCTCACATCAACAGGTGGCTGTGTCCTCATCCTCAGTAGAAACCTCGTGCAATATGCCTGCTTTGGGCTATTCAGCATCATAGCACTACAGGTGAGATGATGAAGATTATCGTTTGTATTGCCGAATGCACATACATCCAAAATATTTGAATATTTGTCTCGTATGTAATTTGATTGTCTTTCTTTGTTTTGTTCCGCAGACCGTTGCGTACAGCATTTTATGGGATCTCAAATTTTTGATGAGGTTTGTTGTTGTTGATTTTCCTTTATTGTATTTAGGACAGAAAAACAAGTGAATCCCAAAGCATTACAGATATAATATTATACTGTAATCTAACATAGTTTTACACTAACATTCGCCTTTGTGCTGATTGCCATTTTCCTTTCTTTGCAAAACATTTATCGCAGTATACACACCTGTTGACCTGTTGAGTATCTGTCTGGTCTTGCTGTTCAGGAACCTGGCGCTAGGGGGCGGCCTACTCCTGCTGCTGGCCGAGTCCCGCTCGGAGGGCAAGAGCATGTTCGCCGGGGTGCCGTCGCTGGGAGAGAGCTCCCCGAAGCAGTACATGCAGCTGGGCGGGCGGGTGCTGCTGGTGCTCATGTTCATGACCCTGCTGCACTTTGACTCCAACTTCTTCTCCGTGAGTGCTTGTAATTGGGAGGATTTAGCCCCCGCCTTGTCACAGACGGTCGTTAATAGCGGTGTCCTCGTCATGCTAATTATGGGTCTGGTGGCGCACGCTTGCTGTGCCCCAAACGGCGAAAATGCTTCCTATTCAGGCCGCGTGCGGACAAAGGAAGGCATCAAGTCATCGAGGCGTAATCACATATTCACACAAAAATGCCTCCGCCTCCTTCTCCGCCTCCGACTAGACAGGTTTAGAAGGACTTCATTGGCCAACATATCCCACAATCCCTTGCGCCTGCTCCACTGCTGTGACAGGAAGAGAAACAATTGCACAACAACAGACAGGAGTCCACGGACAAATGTTATAGTAATTATAGTATAGAGTAGGTTATAGTTACTTCTTTAACCCTTAAAGAAGCGCCCTTTAGGAACTCAACCCAGACGCCTTTTACCGGTCACCTTCTACAAAAACACTGCTGCCTCCAAAGGACACTGCCTCGCTCGACGGCAAGGCAGCAGGCAACTGGCTTCTGTTTGGGACGCAGCCATTGGCCAATTGGACCGTGGGCTGAACCATCATTATTAGTCTTATGAGTGACACCTGTGTCTCTTTGACAGACACTTTTCCCCCAGAGGGTTCATCGTCGTAGGACAATGACGGGTGCTAACTAGTTCTGGGTCTGCTGTACTTGTATGTACCAGCAGGGCACTGGTAGTGGACTATTCTCTACTGGTTTTAGTCTACTAACCCCTGCCCTGGTACACGCAGCAGACCAGTGATCATCTGGACTATCTGGTTTGTCATTTAGGGGCTACATTGCTCTTCGGGCTTTTGCAATCTTTGCAGAACTTTCTATTGCTGTTACGTGGTAACCGGAAACCTGCCAGTAACGGGTAATACAGACGGAATAGCATGTAAGGGGGCGGTGTGAGTCCATATCTACATCTTACCTCGTGTTTCTTAAAGGGGAACTCAAAGTAAACAATGTTTACCTGACTGCACCCAAATCCTTCAGCTATTTTGTCCACCTGATGACGTGAATGTTTAGCATCTTCGCTGAGCTTTGAGCGGCCCAGAGACAGTGTTTTTTTCACACTATATCCCTAATGTGGATAGATGGAGATAAGATTGAAAGGCAAAGTTCCCCTTTCAAACATTTGAGTGCAGTTGAGATTTAGAGATCTGTTTGCAACAGCCTCAAGCAATCCTGAACCACAAACAGAATCGAAGCATGTTGAAGCAACACAAGCCTGCTCTGATTCATAGCAATTATAATTGTATCTGTAACTTGGGGTTCTTGTTTGAACCCGTGTTGAGCTCTGATCTTTGGTGAGGCAGAAAAAATAGAAATAAGAGAATGGTATGTATCTACAAGAGACTTTGTGTTCATTCAAGAGACTGTTAAACTCTTCTTGTTTACTGATTCATGCACGGTTGGTTAATTGTTATCGGGACAAACTCTCGCGAAGGCTAACACACAAGCTATTGCATCGTCACACCATTTGAACTTTCTGTTAATGCTAAAGCAATACATTTAGGAAAGTGATGTTAAGGCGTCAGAACAGGAGACGGAGTGTACATTTCAGTGTTGCTTGTTATTGCGCTTGTACCTTCGAGACGTCGGTGCTAGACTCACGAATCAGACTTTATATTAAGGCAGGAATCTGTAAGCGTGTAATTGGCAAAAACAAACTTGACCAGCAGTAGTAAACAAAAAAACAAAAAAAACCGAAGTGTCTGTAAAGGTTTCAAGTCAACATCGTGTAGACTGGCCACTGTAGTAATCCACTTATTAAAGGAGCCCTATTATACCACCCGGTGTGAGCGTGGTCAGCCATTACAAGCCGTTTCTGAATTGTCATTGACTAAAAGTGTCATTGCGGCGACAGTGAGCATCACAAGTGGGTGTGTCCACCTAGATGTACTGTATGCTGGCTAGATTTCAGTTTCCCAGTTGGTACAGTCCGCTGGTGGACAACCTATAATAGGGCCCCTTTAAAAAAATCAGTTATTCTTCTGTAGAATATCTGTGTGACCAAACGGGGGAACGCGGCGCGACGTCGCCCCCTACAGGCTCCGGCTCGTCACGACAATATTCCGTGTGTTTGCAGATCCTGCAGAACATGGTGGGCACGGCGCTCATCGTCCTGGTGGCGGTGGGCTTCAAGACCAAGCTGGCGGCGCTCACGCTGGTGGTGTGGCTGCTGGCCATCAACGTGTACTTCAACGCCTTCTGGAGCGTGCCCGCCTACAAGCCGATGCACGACTTCCTCAAGTACGACTTCTTCCAGACCACCTCGGTGATCGGCGGCCTGCTGCTGGTGGTGGCGCTGGGGCCCGGCGGCGTCTCCATGGACGAGAAGAAAAAGGAATGGTAGCCGCAGTGTCTTCTCGGAGGAGCAAGATGGAGGTGTGAATGGGGGGGGGGGCGATCTCCTCCACCACCACCTCCGTCACCACTACCTCCGTCACCACCACCGGACAGAAACACCCTCCCCGTCTTCTCAACAACCCCACCCCCCCCCCTCTTCCCCCTCCCTCTCCAGGGTACAGACTTATTTTTTTTCTTTTCCGTTCTTTTATTTCCGGTTTTTCTTTGTTTTTCTTGTTCTTTTTACGAGAGCATATTATGCTCAACAGCTGCTGTCTCCACCCGACCACAGTTTCTGATTTCTACAAGAGTTATACTGGATTTATTGCCCCGCCCACCCCTGCACCTTGTATTTATGGCCCTCCCACCCACCCCCACTCCCCCCCCCTTTTCTGACAGGGTAAAAGATTTAAAAAAATAAAATCGATAAAAAAAAGTGGTTTATTTAATGATTTGTCAAAGTGCAAGTGGTCTGACCGTTGGACGACGCCCTGTTTTAGAAGAAAAATACAGAAACCCTGTTCTATATGTGAGGAAGGCCATGAATATGACTTTGTAATCTCTCTCTCTGTGGATGTTATGTTATATTATGACCTGCCATGCCTACATTGTGTGTCTTATAACGTGAATAAGATTATAACGTGAATAAAATTATAACGTGAATAAGATTATAACGTGAATAAGAAAGGAGAAGGGCAGACTTTGATTTGCCGTCTTCAATGCAGTATATTGATATGGGGGACAAGAACAGCAGTTCTAGAAGCTTTAGAGTTTCCACAGTGTGCTTCTGTGTGTGTGTGTGTGTGTCAAGGTGGGTTTAAGTTGTATTCTGATTGGTTGACCTCGATAAGACGACGACATTACATTCACAGCTGTTGATTCTGTAACGTATGGGGTCTGCTGATGGAGAACTTTGCACTGTACAGACTGTGTCAGAGGCCATAGTGTGGGGAGAAGTTCAGTTCAGAGTTTGCCGGAGTTCTGCAAACTAGACAGACAAACAAACAAACGGATTCAACAATCATCAGCCACCGGGGATTTTGTTTGTTTTGTTTTATTTGTGTAGAAAAATTAAATACAAAGAATTCAATGTGTTGATTTTTTTGGAGATTTATATTGTATTTAGAATTTGTTTTCTTTTTTTCAAAGTCCACCATAAAGAAAATAAAAATCAAGTCTTTGTCTCAGTTAACAGGTTGTCAGGTTGCTGTCATTTTCGTACATGATTTCTTGAAAATAAAATCACAAATGTGTAATAGACCAGTCATCTGAAATGCACAAACACAATCTGTATTAACTTATTTAGATCACTTGTTTAACAACTTGTTTAGCAAACGGGAGAATGTCTCGACATTATTTGTGTATAAGTTTGTCCTCAAACCTGTTGAGTCGGCTTAAGTGGCTGAGCCAGCTATTGGGTTTCATTGGCCTGATAATCCTCCATTATGTTGTAAGACATGTCGGCCGATCACACAGAAACTAATATTCTCATTGTGTTGTATAGAGAAAATAAGATCTGTGTAATTAAATACCTTTATTAAAGCAACCAATCAATTCAATTCAATTTAAAGAGCTTTACTGGCATGGGATACGTATATTTACATTGCCAAAGCGTGTGGTAAATAAAACCAAAACAAAACTAATCTAATTTACAATTGTCTATTTACAAATGCAGATATTCTATAACAAAGAAATTTGTAAACCAAGCTGCAATATTGCAATCAAATGTATAAATATGAGCATCTAAAATATATAGCCTACAGGTAAGTAAGTCAACTTAAAAAAAACTATATATATAAATATATTTATATATACTGTATATACAAAATATATATAAAAATAACAACAAAAAAAAAAAGTACATTTTAAATGGGGGAAAAACCAAACCCCCACGCTGTGTCGTTACTACTGTGGTATTACGGTAACGCGGTATTACGGTAATGCGTTATTAGGGTAACGTGGTATTACGGTAATGGGGTATTACGGTAACGCGGTATTACGGTAATGGGGTATTACGGTAACGCGCAGCACACGAGGCGGGGCTACACACACACACACACACACACGTACTCTCTTTATTCTCTTCTCTTCACTTTATTGCGCGAAAGGAATCCGGTCGCGACTTCAACTCAACGAGCAGCAGAATTGCGTGAGTATCACTTTATTCTCCTCTTTGTTTTTTGTTTGTTAATGCGTGGGTACGAGCGAACATGCCGTGATTTCATTTGATTTCATTTGATTTAATTTCATTCAGACAGAGCCATCACACTTGAACGCGGTGATCATCCCATCTCTCTAGGTGCGTGCGTCCATCAATAATCAATAATCATTCATCAATAGTCAATATATCATGTTCGTTCCTTTCTTTTATCGGCGCACCCATTGATTGATTGATTGATTGATTTGTCACTGATTAAACGCAGCAGCATCAGCATTGTTATCCTTGCAAATTACCATGCTCCATTACCTTTCATCATTATGTGCAATATTCTCAATATTCTTTATATCATGTGCAATACTTCCTCTTACCATTATTATTATTATTACCCTTTTATTACATTGCCAAATTGTTTTTGCTGACTGAATATCTTACCTATATTTGTATACTTCTCCTAGGACTTAGACTTACTGTACATTTGTAAATCTGTTATTTTATTTGTATTATTCTACTGTTTATTTCTCTGTTGTTTTATTCTACTGCTATGCAACCTGGCACAAGAACTTCCTTTGGGATCAATAAAGTTCTATCTTCTCTTCTCTTCTCTTCTCTTATCTTATCTTATCAGGAGCGTCATGTCTGATAAAGGAACCGTGGTTCTGGCGTACAGCGGTGGTCTGGACACCTCCTGTATCCTGGTGTGGCTTCAGGAGCAGGGCTATGATGTCATAGCCTATCTGGTAAGTGTAAGGTCTGTGTGTCTGTGTGTCTGTGTGTGTGTCTGTCTGTGTCTGTGACACACAGACACACAGAGTGTCTCTGTGTGTCTGTGTGTCTGTGTGTCTGTATGTCTGTGTGTCTGTGTCTCTGTGTCTCTGTGTCTGTGTCTGTGTGTGTGTGTCTGTGTCTGTGTGTCTGTGTGTCTGTCTGTGTGTCTGTGTGTCTGTCTGTGTGTCTCTGTGTCTGTGTGTCTGTGGGCAACAGTTGTCTGCTGGCCACGTGTAGGCTATGCATCGGACTTACAGCGGCGTGCATATGCATGCGCAACAGGTGTGTGTGTGTGTGTGTGTGTGTCTGTGTGAGAGAGTGAGTTTAACAGGTGTGTGTGTGTGTGTGTGTGTGTGCCTGTGTGTGTGTGTGAGTGTGTGTGCGTGAGAGAGAGTGAGTTCAACAGGTGTGTGTTTATGTTTTTCCTGAGTGTGTTTCTATAATGATTGCCAAGTCACTGACACTGGGGAATGAAGAAAATCCACACACACACACACACACACACACACACACACACACACACACACACACACACACACACACACACACACACATACACCCACACACACACGCACCCAGAAGGACTTTTCTCTTCATAATGCCAGTCCAAAGCCAGCAGGATTAACTCTCTGCCTGCAGCCTTTCAGAACTGCAGAGCATTGCAGATTGGACGGACAGATATTTTAGTCCGGCCCGTTTATTCAGGGATTCAGCTGTATGCGTGTGTGTGTGTGTGTGTGTGTGTGTGTGTGTGTGTGTCTGTGTGTCTGTGTGTGTGTGTGTGTGTGTGTGTGTGTGTGTGTGCGTGTGGAACTTGTCATTCTTGGTCAGGACATTATGTGCAAGCTGTCAAACTGCTGTGCCAAACCACAAAGCCACATCTGTGTGTTTGTGTGTGTGTGCGTGTGTGTGTGTGTGTGTGTGTGTGTGTGTGCACGTCATACTGTCAGTCAGTTTGATGCCAGTCATAACCACCTGTACTAGATCGTTGATTGATCGCTGATTTTGGACTCCTCCCGACTACCGCTGACAGATTTCGGAGGTGGTTTTAGTGCGAGAACACTTTGTGAAATACCGTTCCAGCAAACGTTTACCAGTCGTAAAGTTAGGAAACCACACAGCTATCATTTACTTAGTTACTCCTAAATCAGTAACTACCGGTAACTAACTAACTAAGTTCGTCTTGAGTCTTAAAGGCGATACTTCCATGACGTGTCGGATCGATACGCAGCAGAAATGCTCTTGGCTTTGCGTTCGTGGCCATGATGAACCTACAGATCGAGATGTTTCTGCGAGGTCGCTCACGCGTTGTTGTCCAACATGCAGGCCAACATTGGACAAGATGAAGACTTTGAAGCCGCCCGCATGAAGGCAGAGAAACTGGGTGCCAAGAAGGTGGGTGAAGTGAAGGTTGTGTGTGTGTGTGTGTGTGCGTGTGTGTGCGTGTGTGTGTGTGTGTGTTAACAAAAAAAATTGCAAGAGCTGCAATCTTTTAGATAAACTGCCGCAGCGTGCTGTTTCAGTTCCACATGCCAACCTTAGACTAAGCTCAGTGCAGTTACCGTGGCAACTCATGCTGTGAGTGTGAGCCTAAACTGGCGCTAACCTGCTAAATTCCCCACGGCAACCATTCCCACGGCAAACACCCGGGGGCCCCCAATGATCCCCACCGATTCCCACCCCCTATGCATACTACACTACACGTTATATTAACCTTTAACCCCACCGACTCTCCCTTTCTCTCTCTCTCCATCTCTCCCCCTCTCTCTCTCTCTCTCTCTCTCCATCTCCCCCCCTCTTTCTCTCTCTTTCTCTCTTTGTCTCTCCCCTCTCTCTCCATCCCCCCCCCTCTTTCTCTCTCTCTCTCTCTCCATCTCCCCCCCTCTTTCTCTTCTCTTTCTCTCTTTGTCTCTCCCCTCTCTCCATCCCCCCCCCCTCTTTCTCTCTCTTTCTCTCTCCATCTCTCCCCTCTCTCTTTCTCCCTCTCTCTCAATTCAATTTAAATTTCAATGTAAAGAGCTTTATTGTCATGGGAAACGTACATTTAGATTGCCAAAGCGAGTGGTAAATAAAAAGTATACTTATAAAGAACTAAATATATACAGGTTAGTAAGTCAACTTAAAATATATAATGAAAATAAAATCAATATATAATATAAAATATATCTCTCTCTCCCGCTCCATCTCTCCCCCCTCTCTCTCTCCCCCCTCTCTCTCTCTCCCCCATAACCCCCACAGGTGTTCGTGGAGGACGTGCGTACGGAGTTCGTGGAGGAGTTCATCTGGCCGTGGGTGCAGGCCAACGCGCTCTACGAGGACCGCTACCTGCTGGGCACCTCGGTGGCGCGGCCCTGCATCGCCCGGCGCCAGGTGCAGATCGCCCAGCGGGAGGGCGCGCAGTACGTCGCCCACGGCGCCACGGGAAAGGTGCGCCCGCGGGTTTCGACGTCGTATGACTCGTGTCGACGCGTGAATGGCCGTGAATTGCCCTCCGCGGTGCACCCATCCACGCAACCCTTCATTCGCGGCGTTCAATCACGACGCCGCCACCGCCTGCCGTGCTTGTTTAAAGGCTCAAATGTTATTTTATTTGCGAGAGGATTCTGTTTTGATCATGTGGTTGATTTTTCCGGTTCGTCCTGTGAGCCTTTATTCCCCAGCAGGTTGTGCAGCACTCACCCAGTCCCCCCCAATACACACTCACACACACACACACACACACCACACACACACACACACACACACACACACACACACACACACACACACACACACACACGCACGCTCCACAATTACACTCAAATAATGGCTCTTAAATCTTACCTACAGCACCTTGAAAACACTCCACAGATCCACACACACATCCACACACACACACACACACATACCCTCTCTGCGTGACAATACGTAATAAATATGTAATGTTCGATAAGTTTAAGGCATCGTGTAACAAGGTAGGCTTTTGATTCTCCCCTAAACCTTGTGGGGGGGATAAAGGTGGAACTACATGACCCATGATTCCTTTTCCTCCAACGTCTTGGAGCGCAGAAGGTACTCTGTGGTTCTTATAATTGCTTCAATGGTGTTTGGCCTCTAGATGGAGACAAATACCAGATCATCAAACGTGCACAAGACCTGTGTTCACGTCCTGCTTGAGAATGAGATTAGATCTGCAATAAGTTAATTAACATTCATTAATATGCCGTCTGTTTGTCTTCAAATGATGATACTAATGCTTTCTTGCAGGTCACATGGGCGGCAGCCATCAGTGATTGACTCTTTGCTCCTCGTGCACCAATTGATGATTGGTGATCATTGTGATTGATCGATTGAATTTGTGTCCTCATTCTATTTCCTTTTTTGTGTTTGTTTTTCAGGGTAATGACCAGGTTCGCTTTGAGCTCACATGCTACGCCCTGTTCCCTGAAGTGAAGGTATGGATTCCTACGTCGTGATGCTTATGGCTGATAAACGTCTACACATGTTGTTGTTGTTGTTGTTGTTGTTGTTGTTGTTGTTGTTGTACACACAGACATATACAGTATACTGCACTTAAACACCTCATTAGCATTTGCATGGTACTTCAACGTCGCTGGCTGCCATATTGGAGAGGTCAAGTCTGGCCTGTAAACACATACAAGTAAACGATGGAGATTTATAGCTTTATGACCACGATATATATCATATATAACAATATATATTATTCGTACTCCCTGTCGATCATAAACCCTTGACTATAAAAACAACTCGGTTGATATCGGTTGAGAAATGTGAACGTTAAAGTGCCTTTTATCCACCCGCTGTACCCACTTGTATGTGTTTTCCCATTTGGGTTTGCGGCGTTGGACACATTTACAGCAACCGGGCGAAGCAGTCTATGGTTAACGTACCGTACATCCATCTTGCCACCGATTTTATATTATTTTCCGTCCTCAGATCATTTCTCCTTGGAGGATCCCGGAGTTCTTTAACCGGTTCCGTGGAAGAAAGGACTTGATGGAGTATGCCCAGGTAACTACAGTTAGTTTGACTTATTCTCTGTTCTGTATATACTGTGTCTGAAGTATTGGTACACCGGCCAGTTTCTTCCACCAGAGGGAACCAGTGATGTTTCAGTAAGATAAAATAAGATGAGATAAAATAGAACTTTATTGATCCAGAAGGAAATTCTTGTGCCAGGTTGCACAGCAATACAATAAAACAACAGAGAAATCAACAGAATAATCCAAAAAATAAACGAACAGATTTACAAATGTGCAGTCCTAGTAGAATAAAACTATCGGTGAAATATAAAAATATATCGTGTGTCCCCAAATGTTGTGCTTTTGATTGCATGTTTCTTTTATTCCTTTATCTCCGTTTCTGCGTTCTAGAGCCATGACATTCCTGTGCCGGTCACCCCGAAGGCCCCGTGGAGCGTCGACGCCAACCTCATGCATATAAGGTGGGGGATGTGGTTCCAATCGACGAGAATTTTTTTGTCTTCCCATCAAATCCTTTTTTCCCGAATACCGTCCGTGTCGCAAGACATTCACCTCGTCCGTCTTGTCTCCAAAACGTTGTGTCTCAAAACAGCTACGAGTCCGGAATCCTGGAGAATCCGAAGGTAAGCGGCCCGATTTTGCTTGTCTTGTCCAAAATGATCGAATGATAAAACTACTAAACAACTGCTTGTCTGTCTTTTGTCGTCCTTATTCGTCACGGGGCTACGATATTTTTGCGATAACGTTCACAAGTGCTTGACTCTGATGCTAATATTTGTCGCTTTTCACGGTTGAACACAACCTTGACACAACTGACCTTTGATTTAGTACACTTAATTTCATTACAATACGGCCAATTGTGATTGGTGTGCCCTGACCTGGTTAACTTAATTACAGACCGAGAATGTCGAGCAACAAGTCAAACTGAAGTGAACACAGGACGGTGTTGTGTGGGGTGGCCGTGGTCGGCTCAGCGATCGGAACTATCTCTGTGGTTATTTTATTGTATATATATGTGTGTGTGTGTGTGTGTGTGTTCGTGTGTGTGTGTGTGTGTGTGTGTGTGTGTGTGTGTGTATATATACGTATATGTGTGTGTGTGTGTCCCTGTGTCCTCGTGAGTGTGTCCCTGTGAGTGTGTGTCTGTTTGTGTGTATATATATATATATGAGTGTGTGGGTCTGTGTCCCTGTGTGTGTCCCTGTGTGTGTGTGTGTCCCTGTGTGTGTGTATGTGTGTTCCTGTGTGTGTGTGTGTGTGTGCTTAGCCGGGGTCTTCTCCGGGCCCTGGGAAGAGCCAGTGACACACACACACACACACAACACACACACACACACACACACAGACACACTGTGACACACACACACAGACACACAGACACAGGGACACACAGACGCCCACACACACATACACACACACACACACACACACACACACACACACACACACACACACTGTGACACACACATACACACACTGACTTGTCATCAGCATCGCTTCGCCTAATTCCCAATTTCATGGGCGCAAGGGCGGAGGGGGTGGGTGGGGTGAGGGTGGGGGTGGGGTGAGGGTGGTGTTGCATCCAGCTGGGGCCTCAGAGGGCCGTCCAGCCATGGTTGCTCCCCCTCAGCTCGGGGGAGGGGGGGGGGGGGGAGACCATCCATTGTCTGGCGGTGCCGCCGGGCTCCGACGACGACGACGTGGGAGGGGAGCTGGTTGACGGTGACACCGTGACACCACCATGTCACCACAAAGTAGGAGGGGGGGGGGGGAGAGGGAAGGGGTGGCGGCAGGGAAGAGACACTGTAACTCATCACGGCCCTTGCCAATATCTCTCTCTCTCTCTCTCTCTCTCTCTCTCTCTCTCTCTCTGTCTCTCTCTCTCTCTCTCTCTCTCTCTCTCTCTCTCTCTCTCTCTCTCTCTCTCTCTCTCTCTCTCTCTCTCTCTCTCTCTCTCTCTCTCTCTCTCGCTTTCACCTCTCTCCCCCTCTCTCTCTCTCTCACTCTCTCCCTCTCTCTCTCTCTCTCTCTCTCTCTCTCTCTCTCTCTCTCTCTCTGTCAATCTCTCTCTTTTTT
>PIJE02003321.1:0-42535 GCA_002895965.2 Coryphaenoides rupestris | reverse complement strand
GCCCAAAAAAATGTGCCAAAATCCCCTGCAATATTCTTCTGTTGGTATTCACTCTCGTTTTGAGCTTCAAGTGCTGGCAGGTGTATGCCAGTCACAGGTGTGTGACTGGCACCTGATTGGCACCTAATTGACAGCACTTGTGTGCATGGGTCCTGCAACTTTGTTGAGTTTGTTTGTGCTCCAAGCATAAACATGCCACGTTTGTCCCTTCAGGATAAGGCCCGGTCAATAGGGCAAGTGGAAGCTGGTGTTCCGGTACGCAGAGTGGCAGCATTATTTGGTGTCAGCCCTGGTACCATTTCCAAACTTAGGACCAAGGTCCGTGAGACTGGTGAGGTCAAAGACAGACCACGAAGTGGCCGTCCCAGGAAGACAACACCCCAAGAAGACCGGTTCCTCACCCTTGCTTCACTGAGGAACCGTAGGCTTTCTTCCAGAGATTTACAGGCAAGATTTGCACAACGGTACCACAGACAGATCTCTGATCAGACGGTGAGGAACAGACTGCACCTTGCTTCACTGAGGAACCGTAGGCTTTCTTCCAGAGATTTACAGGCAAGATTTGCACAACGGTACCACAGACAGATCTCTGATCAGACGGTGAGGAACAGACTGCACATGGCTGGTCTTCGTGCTTATAAGGCTGCCAGGAAGCCTGCAATGACTGCCCTTCGCAGTCAGACCCGACAGCACTGACAGTGGAACCTAAGAATGTGGGGCAACGTCATGTTCAGTGATGAATCAAGGTTCTGTCTGCGGAAGCTGGATGGCAGTGTCATGGTGTGGGGCGGTATCTCTCTCACAGGCAAAACAGAACTTGTCATCATTGAAGGCAATCTCACTGCAGTGAGATATCGGAATGAGATTCTGGAGCCAGTGGCGATCCCATATCTCCAGAATCTGGGACCTAACTCCATCCTCCAGGATGACAACGCTCGCCCCCACAGAGCCAGGATCATCACAGAGTACCTCCAGAATTTGGGAGTGGAGAGGATGGAATGGCCTGCCGTGAGTCCAGACCTCAACCCAATTGAACACTTGTGGGATCAGCTTGGGCGTGCTGTACGTGCCAGAGTGACCAACGCAACCATGTTGGCTGACTTGCGGCAAATCCTGTTTGAGGAATGGGATGCCATCCCACAGCAGTGTGTGACCAGGCTAGTGACCAGCATGAGGAGGAGGTGCCAAGCTGTTGTGACTGCGTATGGATCTTCCACACGCTACTGAGGTCCCTGACAGTGTAAAATGAATAAAGTGTAAAAATGGCCAATATGTGTTTTTTCCTTATTACTGTGGGTGAGTGCAATCATCCAATCCACCAAGCAACTCAAAACGAGAGTGAATACCAACAGAAGAATATTGCAGGGGATTTTGGCACGAATGAGCAACACAGCTACCCACACGGTTAGCTGTGTTGCTCATTCCATGAATGCATGATCCTTACAAGTTGTACCTCGTTGTAAAGGTGACTAATCAGGCTTTCCAACGATATAAAATACAATACCAATTGGTATTATTAAAGGGGAGGAATAATCGACCGAAATTACGTTTCCAAACTTTTTTTGAGGAGTTTATATATATATATATTTTATATACAGTATATATCCTTTTATTTCTTTTTGTAAAAACATTTATATTTAATTTCTTCTCTTCCTTTTCCATGTTTTTTCCTTTTTCTTTTTATTGTATCTTATTTTTGTATTTTTATATTTTTGTATTTTTTATATTTTTTTACTTTTACTGTATATATTTAGTTCTTTATAAGTATACTTTTTATTTACCACTCGCTTTGGCAATGTAAATATATGTTTCCCATGCCAATAAAGCTCTTTAAATTGAAATTGAATTGAATTGAAATTGAGGAGAGGGAGACAGATAGAGGGAGAGAGAGAGAGGGAGAGCGGCCGGGAGAGAGAGAGAGAGAGAGGATGAGAGCGAGAGGGTGGGAAGGAGAGAGAGAGAGAGAGAGAGAGAGAGAGAGAGAGAGAGAGAGAGAGAGAGGCAGAGAGTGGAGAGAGAGGGAGAGAGTGAGAGAGGGAGAGGGAGATTGAAATAAGTACATCTCTGGCTTTGAGTCAAACGTCCCTATACCTACTGCACTATCCTGCCATACTTTCGCTCTCTCTCCCCTTCTCCTCTCTATCTCTCTTCGCTTCGTCCCCTCTCTCCCTCTCTCTTTCTCTCTTTCTCTCATGTCTCTCTATCAGGTCTTCTTACCCTTCTTTCTCCCTCCCTCTCTCTATCTCCTCTCTCTCTCTGTCATTACTCGTCCGTGGCGCTAGCTTATTGAGTTTTCCAGCGTGCTTGTGCACACCTGCGACGGTGCGCCCGCCCTCGCCCGGCCCTCCACGCCTCCTCGGCAGTAAAAGTTAAGTATAGGAACACAAGCATGGAAAGCATGAAAATAATCCCCCGCTCTGCTCCAGTAAATGTCTTCCAATATCCATAAAATGTGCTTTCGGTCAATGTTTATGCATAATATACTTGATAAAAGAGACAGATACAGTGTTCAAGCTGTCAAAATGTTTAGTTCAGTATACATAATCAGTAATAGCGCACTAAAAAAACCATGATTGGTATTTGTTTCAGTAACTTACAGTTAGTTACAAATCAATTAATTACAATGATTTAATTACATTTCTGGAGGGGAGGGGGGGGGGGGGGGGCAACACTGCGCCCTGTTGCCCCCCCCCCCCCCCCTACAGAAACGCCCATGGTTCAGGTGGACGAAACCAACACAAAAAGAACCACACTCCCGTTGATGTTGTCTCTCCACGGGAGCAACACCGCAACTGTCCAGAAAATGGGGCAATAAAAGAGTGTCTGGAAACAGGGGTGTGTGTGTTTAACGGATCAATGCGTGTGTGTGTGTGTGTGTGTGTGTGTGTGTGTGTGTGTGTGTGTGTGCGTGTGTGTGGATGAGGTCAGTGTTTTTCTATCCATTGTGAGTCAACTTCCCCTGCAGACTACCGTAATGACAGCGACGTCACGATGATGTATAACCCACAGAGGAATCAGAAATAATCACAACTATGGCCAACACAACACACACACACACGCACACACACACGCACACACACCACACGCACACAAACGTTAACCAACTCCAAACTCTGAAGGACCAATAACTTTTTTTTTAACTAGTTCTCTTGCGCCATCTGTAGGCCATCCTGAAGAACAACGTGTGTTACTAAAACGGTCGAGGACACTCTTCCAACATCTCACTTCTATAAAAAGTAATGTGCAAACTCTGCACCGTGAAAATATTTTATAGTGTTTGCTAGACTGCGTTGCTCACACTCAAGTAAATAAAATAAATAGCTCATGCTGCCCCCTGGTACACAATCCACTCTCTGTTGAGTCCAGGTACACCTGCAAGGGTTCAGGAGCACACACACACACACGCACACACACACACACACACACACACATAGACTCACACACACACACACAATAGACTCACACACACACATAGACTCACACACACCATGGCATGTAATGTAACACTTGGAATAAAACACACATACACACACACACACACACACACACAAACACACACACACACAGGCTGGGCGTTGGTCTGCAGTGCACCTGCGCAAGCATGTGTGTGTATGTGTATGTTTGTGTACGTGACTGCCTGTGTGTGTGTGTGTACCTGCCTCTGTGTGTGTGTGTGTGTGTGTGTATGCATGTGCCTGTGTTTGTCGGTGTGCATGTGTATTTGTACAGTAATTGTGTGTGCGTGTCCGTGCGTGTGTGTGTGTCCGTGCCTCTGTGTGTGTGTGTTTGCGTGCCTGCGTGCGTATGTGTGTGCGTGTGTGTGTGCGTGTGTGTGTGTGTGTGTGTGCCTCTCTATCTGTCTAGCCCTCCCCTCCCCTCCCCTGGCTCTCCCCCCCCCCCCCCCCCTCTCCCCCACCGCAGCTGGACCCTTATAGCTCCACTTTTATTATTCCTACAACATTTACACTGCAGATTGGAAAGTTTTTTCGTAAACCCGACATGACCCCTGCAGGCCGGAGCGCTGGCTGGCTGCAGGAACAGGGATTTCTCTGAACAGGGAATGCTCCGGGGAGGCCACAGCCAACACGTCTGTCTGTCTCTCCTGTCTGCTGCAGGTAGAGTTCGGAACATCGCCCAGCGCTTTGGGTTTTCCCTGCTCGGAATAATTTAGGATTTGTTTTTCGATGTGTGTTAACGACGAAAGGACGGGGGTGGGAGGGAGATGGGAGGGGGAAGGGAGGGGGAGGGGGGGGAATGAAAGGTCAGTGGATGAATGGGTGTCTTGGTTGCTATTCCAAAGTCACGCTGCTAATATTACAAGCAAGTGCGTTCACATTAAGTGGGATAATTTTAATGCGCTTTAATAGCCTCGCCACATGCAAGAGTTCATGTGTGGCAGTCAGTGGTAACCCCCCTTCTCCCCCCTCTCTCCCCATCTCTCTCCCTCTTTCTCTCCCTCTCTCTCTCCCTCTCTCTACCTCCCTCTCTCTCTCTCTCTCTCTCTCTCTCCCTCTCTCTCACTCTACCTCTCTCACTCCCTTTCCTCCTTAACTCCTCTGCTCTCCTCTCCTTCCATCCAGATGACAGGGGGGAATTTCAATAATAAAACCATCATCTTCCGAGGAGCCGGCGATGGGGAAGCACCCGGGCTCGACAAGTCCAGGGAACGGTTCCAGCACGGAGCAGAGAGGGCCCCGTGGTGGAGCTGCGCGGTGGAGACCATGCATACACCCACCGACTGATCTGGCTCACAAAGCTTCATGGAGGGGGGGGGTCGCAATCTGACTTGGACACACGCACACGCACACACACACGCACACACAAATATTATGATACTGTGATGGAGATAGACAGAGAGAGATGGAGATGTATACATAGATAGATAGAGAGACAGAGAGCGAGAGAGAGAGAGAGAGATTGATAGATAGCTAGAGAAGGCAAGAGAGAGAGAGAGACATAGATAGCAAGAGAGAGTACTACTCTTACTCCACCTGTTTCTCTCTCTCTCTGTGATCTCTGTGATCTCTGTGATCTCTCCGTCATGCATCTCAGCAGCTCAGTGGCAGATTAAAATTCCTCCTGGCAGATTTAAGGCAATCATTAAATAACCAGTAGAGAGAGAGAGAGAGAGAGAGAGAGAGAGAGAGAGAGAGAGAGAGAGAGAGATGGAGACAGGGAGATAGGGGGGGGGGCTTTGTGGTTGACTGCTCATGGATCACCGGTGTCAAGGCCCCGGTTGAAAGAACCCGAGGCAGAGCATAGAGACAAGAAGCGTCTGCTGTGTTCTGTGTTCTTCCTGTGTGTGGTTCTGCTGGTGGGAACCGGCAGCCAACCCACCCTCTCCACATGTTCTCCTCCTCCTCCTCCTCCTCCACCTCCTCCAGCTCCTCCATCTCCTCCACCTTCTCCAGCTCCTCCACCTCCTCCTCCTCCACCTTTTCCAGCTCCTCCAGCTCCTCCACCTTCTCCAGCTCCTCCTCCTCCACCTTTTCCAGCTCCTCTACCTCCTCTGCTGCCTCCTCTAGCTCCTCCACCTTCTCCAGCTCATCCAACTCCTCCTCCAGCTCATCCACCTCCTCCACCTCCTCCACCTTTTCCACCTCCTCCAGTTCCTCCACCTCCTCCACCTCCTCCTGCTCCTCCACCTCCTCCGCCGCCTCCAGCTCCTCCACCTCCTCCTGCTCCTCCTCCACCTTCTCCACCTCCTCCTGCTCCTCCACCTTCTCCAGCTCCTCCACCTCCTCCACCTCCTCCTGCTCCTCCACCTTCTCCAGCTCCTCCCCCTCCACCCCCCCCGCCGCCTCCAACTCCTCCACCTTTCCGCCGCCTCCACCTCCTCCTTCTCCAGCTCCTCCACTTCCTCCTCCTCCACCTTTTCCAGCTCCTCCGCCGCCTCCTCTAGCTCCTCCACCTCCTCCTCCAGCTCATCCACCTCCTCCACCTTTTCCAGCTCCTCCACCTCCTCTAGCTCCTCCGCTGCCTCCAGCTCCTCCAGCTCCTCCTCCAGCTCATCCACCTCCTCCAGCTTCTCCACCTTTTCCAGCTCCTGCACCTCCTCCGCTGCCTCCTCTGGCTCCTCCACCTGCTCCACCTTCTCCAGCTCCTCCAGCTCCTCCACCTTTTCCAGCTCCTCCACCTCCTCCAACTCCTCTAGCTCGTCACCTCCTCCAGCTCCTCCACCTCCTCCAGCTTCTCTAGCTCCTCCACCTCCTCCTCCAGCTCATCCACCTCCTCCAGCTCCTCTACCTCCTCCACCTTCCCCAGCTCCTCCACCTCCTCCACCTTCTCCAGCTCCTCCACCTCCTCCTCCTCCACCTTTTCCAGCTCATCCACCTCCTCTAGCTCCTCCACCTCCTCCTCCAGCTCCTCCACCTCCACCACCTCGTCCACCTCCTCCAGCTCCTCCACCTCCACCACCTCCTCCACCTCCTCCAGCTCATCCTCCCCTCCACCTCCTCCAGCTCCTCCAGCTCCTCCACCTCCACCAGCTCCTCCACCTCCTCCAGCTCCTCCACCTCCACCACCTCCTCCACCTCCTCCAGCTCATCCTCCTCCTCCAGCTCCTCCAGCTCATCCACCTCCTCCACCTCCTTCAGCTCCTCCACCTCCACCAGCTCCTCCACCCGGGCTATAGGGCTCCCGGTACTGTACAGACTTTTAATCAAGGGAGAGTGTTGGACACTGCGTGTGCTATTCAGCAGATGAATTCACACAACGTGACGTAACAGTGTGGATGAATCGCTGGATATCCAGTAAACACACGTACTGAGCAGGTAGACGTGAGGCATCCATCCATAGCTCAATAAATGATGCATTGGTCTTGAACGTTGGGACGTTGGGTCTTGAACCCAACGTCCAAGAACCTTTGGGCTGGGAGTCAAACAAACATCATAGAAACGCTAAACGTCTATCGTGTCGTCATCCCATTTAACACTCAAGGAATACGTTTCATAGATTTCAATATGGCTCTTCAAGTTCATCGGTGTGCTTTGAGATATACCGTCAGACAGACAGACAGACAGACAGACAGACAGACAGACAGACATCCACGGGGAAAAGATCCCCCCCCCCTCCCCCCCGTGTTCAAAGTGTTTTATTACAGTAAACGGCTCGTGTCACATATGCTCGTCTATATTTAAAAGAGAAAGCGTATGATTATATGTCTCCTTCTATCCTCCTGGTGGTGGTGGGGGTCGGGGGGGTGGTGGTGGTGGGGGTCGGGGGGGGGGGGGGTGGTGGTGGTATGTGTGCAAAAAACCCTCATTTTTTCGTGCCTGACTCTTTGAGGTGGACGGATCTCGGAGCGTGTCTGGAAATGGGCTGCATCAAAGGGATTAAGCGTGACAACCGACATATGGAAGCAAAATATAAAAGGGGAAGTGAGTGAGGGTGGTGGTGGGGGGGGGGGGGGGGTGACCAGTAGCGGTGGGGTGGGCACAAGTATGTGAGGACGTGAAGGATTGATGTGGGGGGTGGGAGATGGAAAATGGGGGGAGAGAGGGTGGGAGAGAGGGGGGGAGTCGTGGGTTTTCTTAGAATCCTGGTAAGTTGTGGGTGAAGCAGAGCTCCATCAACACTTGTTAGTGGTGGTGGGTGTGGGTTTGTGTGGGCATGTGTGTGTGTGTGTGTGACTGTGTGTGTGTGTGTAATGCATAAATATATACATGGTCATGGTGCATTGAAATACATAACAGGTTTTTACGTGTTTCAAACTGTGTGTGAGCGTATCTGTGTATCTGTGTGTGTGTGTGTGTGTGTGTGTGTACAGTATGTGTGCGTATGCACGTGTGTATGTGTGTGTGTGTGTGTGTGTGTGTGTTGTATGCAAATGATCTCTTTTCCACTCACACAGATATACGAGCTGTGAACCCACACGGCACACACAAGACGCACTCTGTGAGAGATTTACCGGCGGAGACTTTGATTGTAAAATAAGCAGGCCACACGGATGCCAGGGGTCACGCCGGGGTCACGCCGGGTTCACGCTGCCACCGGCAGCTATAAAAGGCCGCCTCGGTGTAAATAGTAGCATTAGCGCAACCGCCTGTGCTCGCTATAGCTGTATTTCAGCGGCGATCTAGTCTAAAGTGTGTGTAGTAGTGTGTTGGATGTAGGATGTAGGATGTGTACGACCCTCAGGTCAAGTCCCCCCAGCCGCTGTAGTCGATGGCTTTGAAACTAGTGAGAGGGAGGACTGGGCTCTGAGACCCCCACCCCCTCCACCCCCCACCCACGCGGTTCAGAGATTAATCCCGACCATAAACTAATAAAGAGCGATTGTAAATCAAGAGCTCATAACCTTTTTTTCCCCCGGTGGTTTGGGGGTGGGGAGATGGGGGTGGGGTTGGGGGTGGGGGCGGCCGGGGGTTCGAGGTGAGGTGAATGGACGGTGGTGGTGATGCTGATGCTTTTGGGGGTTGCTTGTTGCTATGGCAGCGGGCAAGTGTGTGTCCAACAGCATCAAAACACAGCCGAGGGGGAGGGGGAAGAGGAAGAGGAGGAGGGTGCGGCTGGAGACATGAGAAGAGGCTTCCCCCTGCTTCTCCTCCTCGTGTCGGGGGAGCTGGGAACGGGAGAGAGGAGAAAGTCCAGGAGCTGCCTCCGCTGACATCACGGTGAGAAACACCCCCCACCCACCTCACCCCCCCTCCTCCTCCTCCTCCTCCTCCAGCTCCTCCCCCTCCACCCCCCCCGCCGCCTCCAACTCCTCCACCTTTCCGCCGCCTCCACCTCCTCCTTCTCCAGCTCCTCCACTTCCTCCTCCTCCACCTTTTCCAGCTCCTCCGCCGCCACCTCTAGCTCCTCCACCTCCTCCAGCTCCTCCACCTCCTCCTCCAGCTCATCCACCTCCTCCACCTTTTCCAGCTCCTCCACCTCCTCTAGCTCCTCCGCTGCCTCCAGCTCCTCCAGCTCCTCCACCTCCTCCTCCAGCTCATCCACCTCCTCCAGCTTCTCCACCTTTTCCAGCTCCTGCACCTCCTCCGCTGCCTCCACCTCCTCCACCTCCTCCACCTTCTCCAGCTCCTCCACCTCCTCCCTCCTCCACCTTCTCCAGCTCCTCCACCTCCTCCATCTCACCTCTCCACCTTCTCCAGCTCCTCCACCTCCTCCTCCACCTCCTCCAGCTCCTCTACCTCCTCTACCTTCTCCAGCTCCTCCACCTCCTCTAGCTCCTCCACCTCCTCCTGCTCCTCCACCTTCTCCAGCTCCTCCACCTCCTCCTCCTCCACCTTTTCCAGCTCATCCACCTCCTCTAGCTCCTCCACCTCCTCCTCCAGCTCCTCCACCTCCACCACCTCGTCCACCTCCTCCAGCTCCTCCACCTCCACCACCTCCTCCACCTCCTCCAGCTCATCCTCCTCCTCCAGCTCCTCCAGCTCCTCCAGCTCCTCCACCTCCTCCAGCTCCTCCACCTCCACCACCTCCTCCACCTCCTCCAGCTCATCCTCCTCCTCCAGCTCCTCCAGCTCATCCACCTCCTCCACCTCCTTCAGCTCCTCCACGTCCACCAGCTCCTCCACCCAGGCTATAGGGCTCCCGGTACTGTACAGACTTTTAAGGGAGAGTGTTGGACACCGCGTGTGCTATTCGGCAGATGAATTCACACAACGTGACGTAACAGTGTGGATGAATCGCTGGATATCCAGTAAACACACGTACTGAGCAGGTAGACGTGAGGCATCCATCCACAGCTCAATAAATGATGCATTGGTCAGCCCACTGCTGACGTTGGGTTCAAGACCCAACGACCAAGAACCTTTGGGCTGGGAGTCAAACAAACATCATAGAAACGCTAAACGTCTATCGTGTCGTCATCCCATTTAACACTCAAGGAATACGTTTCATAGATTTCAATATGGCTCTTCAAGTTCATAGGTGTGCTTTGAATATACCGTCAGACAGACAGACAGACAGACAGACATCCACGTGGAAAAGATCCCCCCCCCCTCCCCCCCATGTTCAAAGTGTTTTATTACAGTAAACGGCTCGTGTCACATATGCTCGTCTATATTTAAAAGAGAAAGCGTATGATTATATGTCTCCTTCTATCCTCCTGGTGGTGGTGGGGGGGGGGGGGGGGTGTGGGTGTGGGTTGTGGGTGGGATGGGGGGGGGGCTGGTGGTGGTATGTGTGCAAAAAACCCTCATTTTTTCGTGCCTGACTCTTTGAGGTGGACGGATCTCGGAGCGTGTCTGGAAATGGGCTGCATCAAAAGGGATTAAGCGTGACAACCGACATATGGAAGCAAAATATAAAAGGGGAAGTGAGTGAGGGTGGTGCTGGGGGGGGGGGGCGCGGGTGACCAGTAGCGGTGGGGTGGGCACAAGTATGTGAGGACGTGAAGGATTGATGTGGGGGGGTGGGAGATGGAAAATGGGGGGAGAGAGGGTGGGAGAGAGGGGGGGAGTCGTGGGTTTTCTTAGAATCCTGGTAAGTTGTGGGTGAAGCAGAGCTCCATCAACACTTGTTAGTGGTGGTGGGTGTGGGTTTGTGTGGGCATGTGTGTGTGTGTGTGTGTGACTGTGTGTGTGTGTGTAATGCATAAATATATACATGGTCATGGTGCATTGAAATACATAACAGGTTTTTACGTGTTTCAAACTGTGTGTGAGCGTATCTGTGTATCTGTGTGTGTGTGTGTGTGTGTGTACAGTATGTGTGCGTATGCACGTGTGTATGTGTGTGTGTGTGTGTGTGTGTGTATGCAAATGATCTCTTTTCCACTCACACAGATATACGAGCTGTGAACCCACACGGCACACACAAGACGCACTCTGTGAGAGATTTACCGGCGGAGACTTTGATTGTAAAATAAGCAGGCCACACGGATGCCAGGGGTCACGCTGGGGTCATGCCGGGTTCACGCTGCCACCGGCAGCTATAAAAGGCCGCCTCGGTGTAAATAGTAGCATTAGCGCAACCGCCTGTGCTCGCTATAGCTGTATTTCAGCGGCGATCTAGTCTAAAGTGTGTGTAGTAGTGTGTTGGATGTAGGATGTAGGATGTGTACGACCCTCAGGTCAAGTCCCCCCAGCCGCTGTAGTCGATGGCTTTGAAACTAGTGAGAGGGAGGACTGGGCTCTGAGACCCCCACCCCCTCCACCCCCCACCCACGCGGTTCAGAGATTAATCCCGACCATAAACTAATAAAGAGCGATTGTAAATCAAGAGCTCATAACCTTTTTTTCCCCCGGTGGTTTGGGGGTGGGGAGATGGGGGTGGGGTTGGGGGTGGGGGCGGCCGGGGGTTCGAGGTGAGGTGAATGGACGGTGGTGGTGATGCTGATGCTTTTGGGGGTTGCTTGTTGCTATGGCAGCGGGCAAGTGTGTGTCCAACAGCATCAAAACACAGCCGAGGGGGAGGGGGAAGAGGAAGAGGAGGAGGGTGCGGCTGGAGACATGAGAAGAGGCTTCCCCGCCAAGCCCTGGCTTCGCTCTCACCCAAGCGGTGATTTCGGAGGTGAGGCGAGACTTCAAAGGGGGGCAAAACGGGCGAAGAGAGGAGAAAGCGTCCACCTTGGCTGGGTGGTGTCCAGGCGCTGCCGCTCTCACCTACTCAACCCTCACACCCCCCTCACCCACCCTCCCACCTCTCTCTATCTCTCTCACCCTCCCTCACCCACCCTCCCACCTCTCTCTATCTCTCCACCCTCCCCACCCCCCCCTCCTCTCTCTCATCCATCACGCATCACCATGGCCTTTTATGGTATCCCCAGAGCCCACATCGCCACGGCGACCGCGGAGGAAAAGGGTGAAAGAGAGAGAGAGAGAGATAAACGGAGGAAGAAGGGAAAGAATTTAATAAAGAAAGAAAAATAGAAAGAAGGAAAGGAAGAAAGAAAGAAAAAGCGAAAGAAAGAAACGACAAAACACAGGAATGTTTTCTCCATAATTATTTCCTGTCCACACATTCTTCCCCTAGCGCCCCCCGCCCCCCCCCCCCTCGCTCTCTCTAATCGCAGTTCAGTTCCCCCCTCTGTCTCCTGGCTATGTTTGGTTACCAGGTGACAGAATTTCAACAGTAGGAAATGTTCTGCACCCCCCCCCCCACCCCTCTCCCCCTCTCTCCCCTTTTCCCCCTCCACCCCTCCCCCCCCCCCCCCCCCCCCCCCCCCCTCCGGCCCCCAACATCCCCCATCCCCACCACATGCATGGGGGCTCTGGCGGCGGCCTCCTAAATCAGCCTGATTCATTCAGTGTGTGGTATAACATCATTCCATTCATTCAAGCCACATGCTCCCATTACCTTCCTGTTTCTGTGGGGAGAGAGGATCTTGGCTGGCTCCCCCCCTCCACATCCCCAACCCCCCCCACCCCCCCCACCCCTCCAGACCCCCCCACCCCCCTTGAGAGACGAGCGGGCACTTGGCTGCCTCCAATGTATACAAGGCTGGCTAAACAAAGCTCTTTACATTGGACAGAGCAGTCTCTCCTCTCTCTCTCTCTCTCTCTCTCTCTCTCTCTCTCTCTCTCTCTCTCTCTGTGTGATGCCGCCTCGCTCGCTCGCAAAAACACCTCTCCTGCTTGGCAGTGGAGTGGACGTATTTACCGCCACCACTGCCGCGACTAAAATACTGACAGACTCCATACCCCTGAGGCACATGCACTGACCTCTGCCGCGTGCACGCGCGCGCACACACACACACACACACACACACACACACACACACACAGGCATGCGCACGCACACACGCACGCATACACGCACACACACACAGGCACACGCACGTGGGCAGACACACACACACACACAACACACACACAGAGACAGGCACACAGAGGCACACAAACACGCAAACACACACAGAGACACACACACAGGCACAGGAATACACACACAGACACACTCATGGGCACACACACACACACACATACACACACACACACACAGGCACACGTACATGCCAGCAGGAGAGTAAGTCATCTTCTCACTCCTGGAAGGTTGCTGGCTCCATCTCCTTCCTGCAGAAGTGGGACCTTGAGCCAGGACAGAGTCCGCACCGCCAGGAATAGCTTGAAGTAAATATTACTACGGACAGATGATATATATCCTGGAGAGTAGACAGCCCCCTTAAAAAGTGCCATTAACAATAAACAACAGAATAAACAGGCACACACATACAGTAAAACATTGGGCTGTTAAGTCCCCAGTCAGTACAGTAAAAACAACATGGAGACGGGTGGTGGGGGAGTGACAGTTTAACTCGTACTCTTATCGATTCAGACGCTAACTGACACGCAAGGGCATCTAAACAGCTTTGAGTAAACTTTAGTCTCTTGTCGGAAACTCATAGATCTTCAACTGCAATTGGGAAAAATCATTCAATGTGACAATACTGCAATAATTCTTGTCAATGTTATCCTTGCTATATTACCTCTCATCATTATGTGCAATATTCTTAATATTCTTAATATCATGTGCAATACTACCTCTCACCATTATTATTATTATTATTACCCTTCAATTATTATCTTGTAATATTATCTTTCATCATCATGTGCAATATTTCTCATGTGCAATACCATTGTCAAATTGTTCTGCTGACCGAATATCTTGCCGATATTTTTATATTTTTATATTCCTCTTCCTTCTTAAAAAATGTGAAAGACAGGAAATATTGTTTCCTTCTCATCCTCCACTGTGTTTAACCTCTGAGTGTGTAAACCAACCTGCTCCTCTGTTCTGTTTCATGAACACCGCTGCCCCCTGCTGGCCACTTGGGTGTAATTTCATATTTTTGGTTTGGTGACTCAGCCTGACCACGCAGGTTATCTCCCCTGGTTTCTTTTTTCTTTGCTTCTGATTGACGTGTCCACAGGAAAATCACCCTGCCACCGAAAATGAACTCATGATGACAAATATAGAGCTGAAGGCTTTTGGGAAATGAAGGATAGGTGGGTGGGTGGGTGGGATTGGTTTTGTAAACAGAGGGACTGTTGTGTCCTGGAAAGAACCACCGCTGGGTCACACCTGGGTTGGGTTCGAAACTGAGTCAGCTATAGGGCCCACCAACAACACCTGACCCAGCCGGCCCTGACCCTGTCTTTCTGACTTCTGGTCTGTCTGCTGGTCTGTCTTGCCGTTTGCCTTTATGGGTCTGTTGGCCTCTATCTATCTGTCAGTCTGTCTGTCTGTCTGTCTGGCTGGTGTGTGTGCCCTGTCTGTAGCCCCCTACCTGTTAGCTGGGTGTGTGTGCGGCTAAAGTGTGTGTACCAGGGGAGGGGCAGGGGGGGGGGGCGGCTGGGTCAAGGAGGGTTCGGTCGGTTTATTTGAACCCGAGACTCTGTCAGGAACATGGAGTCACCTGCCGGCACTGGTGGAAAGTAACTTTTACTCAAATACTGTAAGTACAAATCTGAGGTAATTTATTTGAGTAATTCAGTTTTGAGCTAGATAGGCCTACTTCTAATCCACTACATCTCTACAAATATTGTTCTTTTTACTCCATTACAAGTATAATGTTATTGAATACTAAGAATATTAAGGATATTTTGATGCCAATACTGAAATAACATTTTCAATTCAGGACTTTTACTTTTAACAGAGTATTTCTACAGTGTGGTATTACTACTTTTACTTAAGTAAAAGGTCTGAGTACTTCTTCCACGACTGCCTGCCGGACTGTAAAGACACGTTTTGAGTTCATGGTTGTTGTTGTTGTTGTTGTTGTTGTTGTTGTGTACCTGTGACTAGGACCACCATTCATTACAACACATCATCATTACGTCTTATTAAGACTCTAATAGAATAATAGAACAACTTTAAATAACCCTGGGCTGAAAAAGTCATTTTGATCCGCAAAGGTGACAAAAGTTGTTCTCAAGGCCGCACTTTGTGACTTGTTAGGGTGAGTCACCTTAGACAGACAGACAGACAGACAGACAGACAGATGATATCTCTGACCGAGACCAAAACTATTCATTTTTTGTATTGTTTACAGCCATAGATAGACCAAAAGTCAGCCAAGCGACTCATGCCAAACAACCTTTTGTAAATAAATAAAAATGACAAAAAAGGTCTGGTTTTAGTCACCTAACCTTCCTGGATCTGTCATGATGGATGACACATTTCCTTACCTGCTACAGGACAGGATGCACCACAGACTCTCGTCTGACCACCAATCCCTGCGTATGTGTTACTGGACACATACCAGTGGGGAGGGGTAATGCTTTTATGAAGAGGTGGTGTGGTGTGTGTGTGTGTGTGTGTGTCGCGGTGCATTACGTCAGCACAATAAACATTACCGGGACCGAATAAAACACACACAGTGAGCTATTTTTTTGGTGTGTGTCTGTGTGTGTGTGTTATTTTGACTCACACACAAACTGCAATCTCCGCAGGAAATATGTGACCAAGGTTGTTGGGTAAATGGTATCAGCTCATGATATCATACCTACAGTGAAAAGGCACGAGCATTTCCCCGAACAGATCAGACCTCACTATTGACACACTAGCTCTTTCATGTCTGTATTTAAAGGAGACTTATTCTCAGGTTGTGGTGTTTTGTCATCGTTTCATAAATGCGCAGACATCACATCAACATCCGTCTTTTCCGTATAAATACTTTCAGATTTATTTTCTATTGGCATTGATCCGATGGCCAAACAACAGTCACACAGTACAATGTAGAGAAAGGGTCAAATAAAAATTATAAATAAGCACCGAGAATAAAAAAAGGGGCAAAGCGAGCATCACCCTTATCACATTAATTCCGATATTACTCAGTTAAACTCTCAACTACATCTGACTTGTCGGTAACATAGTAGGTTAGGGACAATTGCGTTTGTAATTACAGCCGAGGCAACGATGACATTCAGCAAGCATGCAAGATAAGGAAATACTGTATAATAATAATAATAATAATAATAACAGGTGTTAAGGGAAGGCACAAACACTTCTCGTTCTCACGAATGGAAAATCTTTCACCTTTGCTACCCTTAACTTTATCTAGCTGCAGGTTATCGCGTCATGTTCCCGTTATCTAGTGGCTCGAAACACCGCTTCAGTCTGTGACGTTAAGGTCAGGGCACATTAAAGTCTTCAAAGTTGAATGTCGTAAAAAGTGCTTTTTTTCTCATTAAAAACAAACAAACAAAACAATCATAATCACAAGGTAATAAATAACCGGAGGTCTGAGGGGTCCGGGGGGCCCGTGGTGTTCAGCCCAGGGAATTCTGCTTCTTCAGGCTGTCGGAGCGCTTCACTCTGTCCTCCGGGGTCTTTCTGTACCAGCTTCTGATGGAAGACGGGGGGGGGGGGGGGGGGGCACACGTTAAGCTACCATCCCGTCATCAGTGGATACTCAATCGGTGGTTCGCGGCCGCCATGGCGGGTCCACTTGAAGCGGCCTCGCAGACACACAGAAGGTTTCACTTTTACAAAAGTCGTATAAAAGTAGTATGTGTGTGTTTTTAAGTGCACTGCACTGAATGTCCAATGTCCTTTCGATAAACCATTTCTATTTTCTACTTTTTACCGGTTATCAGGCCAATGACGTCTCCAATGATGGTCAAATGTCTAAGTATTGGTCACAGGTCAAAGTATTACAACGTTTTTTGCAGGCCAGGCCAATTTGATCCAAGTACCTAGAAAGCTACCTAGAAAGTTAGGGCTGGAACCAAGTGGTTTGATTTCACTTCTCACTTTACATAAAAACTAGCATGAAGCAACTGAGGCTAAATGGCGTTTTAGAGATGAAACCTAACCTAACCTGTGCCGTACTTTCCCCAAGTAAAACCGCAGGCCTGCGCAAATCTTAAATTACGTCTGGGTCACGACTTGATCACAAAGACCGAACGTGGATCCCGCGGCGAGACCGTTTTGATGAACCACCGCCTCCAATTATGCACGACTTGATCACAGATGCTGCGAAACTAATTATGGTGAATTGGGAATTAAGAGTTAAACGTTGCAGGAAACTCGATACTCACCCCTGGCGCTTCAGCTTGTCTGAGGCCGGGGCGTTCTGGCCTTGGTTGGTTTTCAGGATCCTGTGTGAGGACAGAGCCGGTGTGTTATGGAGGTGACGGGAACACGGGCTGATAACGCTGAAGGGGAACAGGGGAGTTGGCCCTGCGACACCATACCTGTTGGTCGGGGAGCACTTTGCCTTCTGTGACGCTTTCCTGGCCTGCGCTGGAGAATCAACCACCCTGAGGGAACAGAAAGCACAATTTATGAGAGTTAAATATCATTAAAAAAACAACAACATGTGTGTGTGTGTGTCTCCATATATAAGGGTTGTCAATCGATTAAAATATTGAATTGTGATTAATCGCTTTTCTTTTTCACTTCTTAACTGCTCCAAATTTACTGTCAAGTTTTTTTATACTTTTACCAACATGCTCAGCAACGTATCAATATTGCTCATTTCATAACATGGCAAAATCAAGCCGGCTAAATTGACATAATATGTATCTCACACAATGTAGTTTTTTTTAAGCATGAACACAAAACAACTGACTGAAACAATTCAAGGACCCACACAGATCCAATATGTTCAAATCACAACTCATGGCAAAGTTAAACTTTTGTGTTAAAAAAAATTGAAAATTTGGGCTCAAAGTGCCACCCCATCAACACCATTTCTTGGGCTTCTTGAGTTGTGATTTGAGCGTATTGAGTCTATAAATGCTGTGTCCGTGCATCCGTACCTCTTCTTCCTGTCCAGTGACCTCTGCGTAGCGGCCGACAGAACCACTCTGTCTTTGGGGCTCTTGGCTTTCTCCTGCAGGTGGTGGTGTTCAGCAGAGAGAGCACAATATGTAGACACATTATCATGCTTTAGCAGACTGTGGGAGCATGCTGGACATATGGAGGTGAAAGCTTACTGTACTACAGGGACATTGTTGGACTACAGGGACATTAGTGGACTACAGGGACATTACTGGATTAAAGGGACTTTAGTGGATTACAGGGACATTAGTGAATTAAGATAGAACTTTATTAATCCCGAAGGTCCCTTTAATTCTTAATTATAGGGGCCTTAGTGGACTACAGGGATGTTAGTGGACTACAGGGACATTAGTGGACTACAAGGATGTTTGTGGACTACAGGGATGTTTGTGGACTACAGGGAAGTTAGTGGACTACAGGGACGTTAGTCGACTACAAGGACATTAGTCGACTACAAGGACATTAGCGGATTACAGGGACATTAGTGAATTAAAGGGACCTTAGTGGACTACAGTGATGTTATTGAATTAAAGGGACATTGTTGGACTACAAGGACGTTAGTGGACTACAGGTATGTTAAGGGATTAAAGGGACTTTAGTGGATTACAGGGACATTAGTGAATTAAAGGGACTACAAGGACGTTAGTGGACTACAGGGATGTTAGTGGACTACAGGGATGTTAGTGGACTACAGGGAGATCAGTGGACTACAAGGATGTTAGTGGATTACATGGACGTTAGTGGACTAGTGGGACATTAGTGTATTACAGGGATGTTATTGAATTAAAGGGACATTGTTGAACTACAATGACATTAGTGGACTACTGGGCCATTAGTGGACTACAGGGATGTTAGGGGATTAAAGGGACCTTAGTGGATTACAGGGACTTTAGTGGATTACAGGGACATTAGTGGATAACAGGGACATTAGTGGACTACAAGGACGTTAGTGGACTATAAGGACATTAGTGGTCTTCAGGGACGTGAGTGGATTAAAGGGGCCATAGTGGACTAAAGGGACCTTAGTGGACCACAAGGGGGATAGCAGACTGCTATGCATGGATGGTAAAGGGCCTGCATGGTGGCCTGTGGTATTACCATCTCTCTGAGCTTCCTCTCAGCACGCAGCTCCCTGTCCTGCTGCAGCAGAGCCAGCTGCTCCTCCTGGGGCATCTCAAAGAAGATGTCATGGATGTCGTACAAGGCAGCGCGCAGCTGCAGCGCAACACACAAATCAGTATATATTTGTCACAAGTCCTTCATTCATTATCAATGTGTACATTGTTTACATTGTGTGTATGTGCATGTTTGTGTGTGTGTGCGCATATGCATGTGTGTGTGTGTGTGCTTGTGTGTGTGTGCATGTGTCCACGTGTATGGGTGTATGGGTGTGTGTGTGTACGTGTGTACGTGTGTACGTGCGCTACATGCCTGGGCTCTGACTCTGTCCTGCAGGGAGACGTCTTGGGGCGACACGGAGCCTCGTTTGGGAGTCGCCTCACTCTGGAAGGAACGGATGAACTCCTGTGTGTCCTGAGGAAGAGGACGCGCGCACACACACACACACACACACACACAACAAAGGTCACACAAAATGTCAAGTGTCACCCCAGCTATTGAACCTTAAAACTGCATTTGAGTGGGCATTGTATGTGTGTGTGTATACATATTGTATGTGTGTGTGTGAGTGTGTGTGTGTGTGGTGTGTGTTGTGTGTGTGTGTGTGTGTGTGTGTGTGGTGTGTGTGTGTGTGTGTGTGAGAAGATGTGATGTCTTCTCACCCCCACGGTCTGGCGCAGGTATTTGACCTTCTCCGTGACCAGCAGCCGGCGGGTCAGGTAGCCGCGGGCGACGGCGGTGAGACGGCACAGAGACTTGTGCTGCTCAACGCTCAGAACCTGGAGAGGACATGAGGACATGAGGACATGATGACATGAGGACATGAGGACATGATGCAGGAGGGAGGTGGACTCCCAGAAGCAACCACAGAATCACAATCACCCAAAAAACACAGAGAATTCAATTCTTAATGGGCTTGGGGTGGTGCACTCAAAGTGAGTTTAGAACAACATAGCAGCCATATACGCTACATGAGTTCTGTTCTACTGCACTGTGTGCATACTAGCGCCAGGCAATTAAGCGAAACTGACATTAGCCTTTGAGCTAGCAGGCCGCACAGCATTTAGCTGGGATAGAAACAAAGACTCCGCGCAAGGGAGGGGGGTTATGCATTTACATACACAACAACTGGTGCACTAATACCAAAATCATACACAGACACTGTTCTTCTGATTTGGAGTACCTGACAGTTAAATGCAGGCCTGTTTACCTTCCACGTGAGTTTAGCGTTGTTATAGTCACAGCTGTTTATATCCCACCGGATGCTAACGCTAGCATAGCTTTAGGTTACCTGCTCAGCGCTATAAATTCACAACAAAGCACCTATCCCGAAGCAGCCCATATCATAGCTGGTGATTTTAACCATGTTCTCCCGAAATTTGAACAGCACATCAAATGTGCTGCTCGGGGGAAAAATACACTAGACAAGGTTTATTCAAACATTAAGAAAGGTTTTAGGTCAACACCACTACCACACTTAGGCCAGTCAGATCACCTATCCATACTTTTAACACCAGCATACACCCCCCTCAGGAGAAAACCCAACCCTCCACAAAGACTGTTAAGACATGGCCTGAAGGAGCTTCCTTGCAGCTACAGGATTGCTTTGAAAGGACAAATTGGGACATTTTTGAGGATCAGGATTTAGAGGAGTACACATCAACTGTACTCTGCTACATACAGAACTGTGTTGACAATGTCACCGTCGACAAACACATCAGGGTGTACTCAAACCAGAAGCCCTGGATGACAAAGGAGGTCCAAACTCTCCACAAGGACCGTAACACCGCCTTCAGGTCCGGCGACAGAGCCCTATACAGCGCTGCTAGAGCCAACCTGAAGAGAGGCATCAGGGATGCTAAAGCGGCCTACAAGAGGAAGATTGAGGACCACTTCACCAACAAGGATCCACGGCGGGTGTGGCAGGTCATCCAGCACATCACCAACTACAAGACCAGCAACCGCACGACTGTCGACGGTGACGCCTCGCTGGCAGAGGAACTTAATTGTTTCTTTGCTCGCTTTGGAGGTGAAAGCAGCGGAGACGGACACAACACCTCCACCAGCCTCTAACAGACACATCCTCACTGTGCAAGAGCATGACGTGAGGCGTGTGCTCAGAGCGGTGAACCCGAGGAAAGCTGCTGGCCCTGATGGTGTGACGGGAAAGGTGCTGAAGGAATGTGCAGACCAGCTCTCCGGGGTCTGCACAAAGATCTTTAACCTGTCCCTGTCTAAATCCATCATCCCACCTTGCCTGAAGTCTGCTACAATCATTCCACTGCCGAAAAAGACTGTCATCAGCGGCCTCAGTGCTTCGAGAGGCTGGTCCTGCAGCACATCAAAGCCAGCCTCCCACCCACCTTCGACCCATACCAGTTTGCCTACAGAGCGAATAGGTCTACAGAGGATGTCATCGCCACTGCTCTCCACACTGCACTGACCCACCTTGAACACCAGGGGAGCTATGTGAGGATGCTTTTCATAGACTTTAGCTCTGCTTTTAACACCATCATCCCGGGCAGACTGGTCACTAAACTTACTGACTTAGGACTTTCTCAACCCATCTGCCACTGGATCAAGGACTTTCTGACCAACCGTCCCCAGACTGTTAGAGGCCCCCACCTCTCCCCCACCCTTACAGTCAGCACCGGCTCCCCACAGGGCTGTGTGTTGAGCCTCCTGTTCTACACTCATGACTGTGCCCCCGCCCATTCCACCAACACCATTATCAAGTTTGCGGACGACACGACTGTGGTAGGACTTATTTCAGGAGGAGATGAGACAGCCTACAGGGATGAAGTCCAAAGACTGGCAGTGTGGTGTTCAGAGAACAATCTCGTCCTGAACTCCTCAAAAACAAAAGAACTCATAATAGACTTCCGGAAGAACAGTGCAGACCCCGATCCACTATACATCAACGGGGACTGTGTGGAAAGGGTCCCTGATTTCAGGCTCCTGGGCACGCACATCGCTGAAGATCTCTCCTGGACTACCAACACCACTGTAGTAGTCAAGAAGGCACAGCAGCGACTCTACTTCCTGAGGATTCTCAGGAAAAACAACCTGCAGGAGAAGCTGCTGGTGTCCTTCTACCGCTGCTCCATCGAGAGTGTGCTGGCATTCTGTATCTCTGCGTGGTATGCCAGCTGCTCAAGAGAGCCCTTCAGAGGGTCATCAATACCGCCCAGAAGATCATCGGCTGCTCACTGCCCTCTTTGGAGGACATTTTCAGCATTCGCTGCCTCAGTAGAGCAGCCAACATACTGAAAGACCCATCCCACCCTGGACATCATCTGTTTGACCTGCTGCCCTCTGGTAGACGCTTCAGGTCCATCAAATCACGGACAAATAGACTTAAGAACAGTTTCTACCCCAGAGCCATACGAGAACTGAACACTGCAAAACACTGACACTGACTGTTGTGGACCTGTGTGACTGTCAGTACTACAATACTCAGTTACATTTATAGAACACTGCACAGATGTTTACATTTCAACTGCACTTTGTATGTACAGTCAGGTCCATGTGCTTTAAGTGCAGACTTTCAGCTTTAATTTGAGGGTATTTACATCCAAATCAGGTGAACGGTGTAGGAATTACAACACATTTTATATGTGACCCCCCCCTTTTTAAGGAACCAAAAGTAATTGGACAAACTAACATAATCATAAATCTAATTGTCACTTTTAATACTCGGTTGCAAATCCTTTGCAGTCAATGACAGCCTGAAGTCTGGAACCCATAGACATCACCAGACGCTGGGTTTCGTCCCTGGTGATGCTCTGCCAGGCCTCTACTGCAACTGTCTTCAGTTCCTGCTTGTTCTTGGGGCATGTTCCCTTCAGTTTTGTCTTCAGCAAGTGAAATGCATGCTCAATTGGATTCAGGTCAGGTGATTGACTTGGCCATTGCAGAACATTCCACTTCTTTGCCTTAAATAACTCTTTGGTTGCTTTCGCAGTATGCTTCGGGTCATTGTCCATCTGCACTGTGAAGCGCCGTCCAATGAGTTCTGAAGCGTTTGGCTGAATATGAGCAGATAATATTGCCTGAAACACTTCAGCATTCATCCTGCTGCTTTTGTCAGCAGTCACATCATCAATAAATACAAGGGAACCAGTTCCATTGGCAGCCATACATGCCCACACCATAACACTACCTCCACCATGCTTCACTGATGAGGTGGTATGCTTTGGATCATGAGCAGTTCCTTCCCTTCTCCATACTCTTCTCTTCCCATCATTCTGGTACAAGTTGATCTTTGTCTCATCTGTCCATAGTGCACGTCCGAGGATTAGCGGGGCTCCCGGGCGCCAGTGCCGCCCCTGGACGATTAGCGGCACCTGCGCTATGTTCGCGGCTGTCCGCAATGAGCAATTAGGCATGGCATAAAAGCCCCGGCTTTCCACCCACGGGTGTCGGACCATTGTCAATGTTTTGTCATTGTTATGTCTTCTGTTGTAATTCGACATACAACCCGGATGGATTTCTACCTGCCTGTTCCTCACCACGGTAATAAATAACATTTATTGCACTGCAAAACCCTGAGTCCTGAGTCTGCGATTGGGTCCTACTGCTCACTCCCATGACACATAGGATGTTGTTCCAGAACTGTACAGGCTCTTTTAGATGTTTTTTGGCAAACTCTAATCTGGTCTTCCTGTTTTTGAGGCTCACCAATGGTTTACATCTTGTGGTGAACCCTCTGTATTTACTCTGGTGAAGTCTTCTCTTGATTGTTGACTTTGACACAGATACTCCTACCTCCTGGAGAGTGTTCTTGATCTGGCCAACTGTTGTGAAGGGGTTTTTCTTCACCAGGGAAATAATTCTTCTGTCATCCACCACAGTTGTTTTCCGTGGTCTTCCGGGTCTTTTGGTGTTGCTGAGCTCACCAGTGCGTTCTTTCTTTTTAAGAATGTACCAAACAGTTGATTTGGCCACACCTAATGTTTTTGCTCTCTCTCTTGATTGGTTTGTTTAGATTTTTCAGCCTAATGATGGCTTGCTTCACTGATAGTGACAGCTCTTTTGGACTTCATATTGAGAGTTGACAGCAAACAGATTCAAAACACAAATACCACACTTGAAATGAACTCTAGACCATTTTTTGTTAAGATGAAATAACGAGGGAATAACACACACCTGGCCATGGAACAGCTGAGCAGCCAATTGTCCAATTACTTTTGGTTCCTTAAAAAGGGGGGGGGTCACATATAAAACTTGTTGTAATTCCTACACCGTTCACCTGATTTGGATGTAAATACCCTCAAATTAAAGCTGAAAGTCTGCACTTAAAGCACATCTTGATCGTTTCATTTCAAATCCATTGTTGGTGGTGTACAGAGCCAGAATGATGAAAATTGTGTCAATGTCCAAATATTTATGGACCTGACTGTATATATTCCAACTGCACTACTTGTATATAGGGCCACCACAATTCAGCAATGTGCAATATCCCGAAGTGCAATATTTCAGCTCAATTGTTTTTATATCTTATTGTTTATAGGTCACAGATATTTATATTTATAATTTAGCATTTTAAATTAGTTTAGTTTTAACTCTTTCTATTTTTAATTGCTGTTTGTTGTGTGAATGCACCGTTAGGATTGCTACTCAATTTCGTTGTACTCTGTGCAATGACAATAAAGGAATTCTGATTTAAAACCTCTTAACGACTTCATCTTGCTCATGTCGCTTAATTCGGTTAATTTCAAGTGTGGACATTTTTTCATAGATATCCATAAATAATGAATCTGTGTATGTTTCCTTAAAGAAAATGTCATTGGAAAATTTGAAAAAAATATCCCAGCTTCAATAGTTCAAGATATTTGCAGTACAGACCTTGTCAGAGAATTAAAAAAAAAGCATAAATCGTAATTGAGATCTAGGTTTGAAATAATCGTGATTTTGATTTGATGTCATGTCGCCCAGCCCTTGTGCATATTGACATCCACACTAGATCTACACACACACACACAAACACACACGCAGGGCCCCCCCACCTGACTAAGTCTTGCGCGGGCTTTGCTTGCACCCCAGGCTGGCCCCCAGAGATAGACCGGGGGGTGCGTGGAGGGAGAGGACCGATCGGAGGGTGACGGTGAGGGGAGACCTAGGGAAACAAAACAAAAAAGAGACCAAGAGACAGGCCATGGATGAGCGCTACCCACGGAGTTTGTTTAGCAGCAGAGGCATTGGGGTTTTTTAAATGCCGAGATATTTCTTTAGGGAGAGATCTAAATCAATGCTGTGTACAAAGCGCTCTCTATTACTCACCGTTTACGCTTAGCGGTCGGTCACAACCCTGCCCCATCAATCTCCTCTCCTTCTCCTCCAGCTCCTGCACAAACACACTCACACACACACAATTATCGCTCAAGCGACGTACCTATGATAATGCATTTGCAATTTCCAGTCAAACAAAAACACTTAATTATCACGCAATAATAAAAAATGTAAAGAACTAGCATAACAAAATTTTAGGGAATTATTATCATAGTCCTGGCGTTGTGTCGTTGGTGTAATACCCCAGGCTGACCTGTTGGAGGCGGTGTTGCTCCTTCTCCTGCTCGGCCAGCAGCAGAGACATCTGCAGCACGTGCTCCTCCTCCAAGCGCTGCTGCATGTCCTCCAGAGCCTGCACCCGCCACTGGGTCTCCTCTGGGGACCACACACACACACACACACACACACACATGTACACACACACACACACACACACACACACGCACGCGTGTATGCACACATGCACACACATGCACACACACGCACACACTGCAATGCACACACACACACACGCACACACGCATGCACACACACACACACGCACACACGCATACACACACACACGCACACAGCAGCGACAGAGCCCTATACAGCGCTGCTAGAGCCAACCTGAAGAGAGGCATCAGGGATGCTAAAGCGGCCTACAAGAGGAAGATTGAGGACCACTTCACCAACAAGGATCCACGGCGGGTGTGGCAGGGCATCCAGCACATCACCAACTACAAGACCAGCAACCGCACGACTGTCGACGGTGACGCCTCGCTGGCAGAGGAACTTAATTGTTTCTTTGCTCGCTTTGAGGTGAAAGCAGCGGAGACGGACACAACACCTCCACCAGCCTCTAACAGACACATCCTCACTGTGCAAGAGCATGACGTGAGGCGTGTGCTCAGAGCGGTGAACCCGAGGAAAGCTGCTGGCCCTGATGGTGTGACGGGAAAGGTGCTGAAGGAATGTGCAGACCAGCTCTCCGGGGTCTGCACAAAGATCTTTAACCTGTCCCTGTCTAAATCCATCATCCCACCTTGCCTGAAGTCTGCTACAATCATTCCACTGCCGAAAAAGACTGTCATCAGCGGCCTCAACGATTACCGTCCGGTCGCACTCACACACACATCACACATCATGAAGTGCTTTGAGAGGCTGGTCCTGCAGCACATCAAAGCCAGCCTCCCACCCACCTTCGACCCATACCAGTTTGCCTACAGAGCGAATAGGTCTACAGAGGATGTCATCGCCACTGCTCTCCACACTGCACTGACCCACCTTGAACACCAGGGGAGCTATGTGAGGATGCTTTTCATAGACTTTAGCTCTGCTTTTAACACCATCATCTCGGGCAGAGTGGTCACTAAACTTGTTGACTTAGGACTTTCTCAACCCATCTGCCACTGGATCAAGGACTTTCTGACCAACCGTCCCAGACTGTTAGACTAGGCCCACCACCTCTCCCCCACCCTTACACTCAGAAACTGGCTCCCCAACAGGGCTGTGTGTGAGCCCCCTGCTTCTACACTCATGGACTCGTGCCCCCGCCCATATCCACCCAACATCATTATTCAAGTCGCGGGCGGACCGACTGTGGTAGGACTTATTTAGAGGAGATGAAGACAGCTACAGGGATGAAGTCCAAAAGACTGGCAGTGTGGTGTTTCAGGCAACCTACATCTCGTCCTGAACTCCCTAAAAAACAAAAAGAACTCATAGACTTCCGGAAGAACAGTGCAGACAACCGATTCCACTTATACTTATTTACATTTACATTTAGGGCATTGGGCAGCTTTTATCCCACCCAAAAGCGACCACTTCCCAAAGCCACCCGTACATTTGTGAAGGAATAGGCAAGCATATACACTGTGGTACCTGAAGTAATAAGAATCGAGCTGTTTTCTCGAGCATTTCCTATTTACCCGAGCACGAATAGAACGAGTTTCCATTAATTGCCAAAGTTGTTCTGCATAAGTAGCTGGGCAGGCGTGCAATTCTAACATGCTACAAATCTGAGAACGAACAACAATGCTAAGTGCCATTAATAAGTGTTAAGACATTATAAACACGCAGGTTAGTGCTGGGGGGGGGTTATGTAGAGTCCAGGTGAACTCTGAACAGGTGGGTCTTCGAGTCTCTTGCGGAAGCTGGCGAGCGACTCGGGCCGTCCCTGACGGTGGAGCCGGGAGCTCATTCCACCACTGCGGAGCCAGAAACCGTGAAGAGTTGAGACTTGGAAGAGCGATGTTTGGCTGTTTTTAGTGAAGGCGGTACCAGTCGTTTGGCAGAAGTTGCCGAGCGGAGTGCTCGGGCTGGGGCGTAGGGTCTGACAAATTTTTGGAGGGTAGGTAGGGGCGGTTCCGTTGACAGCCATGAAAGTCAGTATACATCAACGGGGACTGTGTGGAAAGGGTCCCTGATTTTCAGGTTCCTGGGCACGCACATCACTGAAGATCTCTCCTGGACTACCAACACCACGTAGTAGTCAAGAAGGCACAGCAGCGACTCTACTTCCTGAGGATTCTCAGGAAAAACAACCTGCAGGAGAAGCTGCTGGTGTCCTTCTACCGCTGCTCCATCGAGAGTGTGCTGGCATTCTGTATCTCTGCGTGGTATGCCAGCTGCTCAGCAGCGGAACAAGAGAGCCCTTCAGAGGGTCATCAATACCGGCCAGAAGATCATCGGCTGCTCACTGCCCTCTTTGAAGGACATTTTCAGCATTCGCTGCCTCAGTAGAGCAGCCAACATACTGAAAGACCCATCCCACCCTGGACATCATCTGTTTGACCTTCTGCCCTCTGGTAGACGCTTCAGGTCCATCAAATCACGGACAAATAGACTTAAGAACAGTTTCTACCCCAGAGCCATACGAGAACTGAACACTGCAAAACACTGACACTGACTGTTTTGGACCTGTGTGACTGTCAGTACTACAATACTCAGTTACATTTATAGAACACTGCACAGATGTTTACATTTCAACTGCACTTTGTATGTACAGTCAGGTCCATAAATATTTGGACATTGACACAATTTATCATTTTGGCTCGAATGAAAATGAAATGAAATGAAACAATCAAGATGTGCTTTAAGTGCAGACTTTCAGCTTTAATTTGAGGGTATTTACATCCAAATCAGGTGAACGGTGTAGGAATTACAACAAATTATATATGTGACCCCCCCCCTTTTTAAGGAACCAAAAGTAATTGGACAAACTAACATAATCATAAATCTAATTGTCACTTTTAATACTTGGTTGCAAATCCTTTGCAGTCAATGACAGCCTGAAGTCTGGAACCCATAGACATCACCAGACGCTGGGTTTCGTCCCTGGTGATGCTCTGCCAGGCCTCTACTGCAACTGTCTTCAGTTCCTGCTTGTTCTTGGGGCATGTTCCCTTCAGTTTTGTCTTCAGCAAGTGAAATGCATGCTCAATTGGATTCAGGTCAGGTGATTGACTTGGCCATTGCAGAACATTCCACTTCTTTGCCTTAAATAACTCTTTGGTTGCTTTCGCAGTATGCTTCGGGTCATTGTCCATCTGCACTGTGAAGCGCCGTCCAATGAGTTCTGAAGCATTTGGCTGAATATGAGCAGATAATATTGCCTGAAACACTTCAGCATTCATCCTGCTGCTTTTGTCAGCAGTCACATCATCAATAAATACAAGGGAACCAGTTCCATTGGCAGCCATACATGCCCACGCCATAACACTACCTCCACCATGCTTCACTGATGAGGTGGTATGCTTTGGATCATGAGCAGTTCCTTCCCTTCTCCATACTCTTCCCATCATTCTGGTACAAGTTGATCTTTGTCTCATCTGTCCATAGGATGTTGTTCCAGAACTGTACAGGCTCTTTTAGATGTTTTTTGGCAAACTCTAATCTGGCCTTCCTGTTTTTGAGGGCTCACCAATGGTTTACATCTTGTGGTGAACCCTCTGTATTTACTCTGGTGAAGTCTTCTCTTGATTGTTGACTTTGACACAGATACTCCTACCTCCTGGAGAGTGTTCTTCATCTGGCCAACTGTTGTGAAGGGGTTTTTCTTCACCAGGGAAATAATTCTTCTGTCATCCACCACAGTTGTTTTCCGTGGTCTTCCGGGTCTTTGAGGGCTGAGCTCGCGTTCTTTCTTTTTAAGAATGTACCAAACAGTTGATTTGGCCACACCTAATGTTTTTGCTATCTCTCTGATGGGTTTGTTTTGATTTTTCAGCCTAATGATGGCTTGCTTCACTGATAGTGACAGCTCTTTGGACTTCATATTGAGAGTTGACAGCAACAGATTCAAAACACAAATACCACACTTGAAATGAACTCTAGACCTTTTATCTGCTCCTTGTAAATGAAATAACGAGGGAATAACACACACCTGGCCATGGAACAGCTGAGCAGCCAATTGTCCAATTACTTTTGGTCCCTTAAAAAGGGGGGGGGGTCACATATAAAACTTTTGATGTATTCCTACACCGTTCACCTGATTTGGATGTAAATACCCTCAAATTAAAGCTGAAAGTCTGCACTTAAAGCACATGTTTCATTTCAAATCCATTGTGGTGGTGTACAGAGCCAAAATGATGAAAATTGTGTCAATGTCCAAATATTTATGGACCTGACTGTATATATTTCCAACTGCACTACTTGTATATAGGGCCACCACAATTCAGGCAATGTGCAATATTTCAGCTCAATTGTTTTTATATCTTATTGTTTATAGGTCACAGATATTTATATGTATAATTTAGCATTTTAAATTAGTTTAGTTTTAACTCTTTCTATTTTTAATTGCTGTTTGTTGTGTGAATGCACCGTTAGGATTGCTACTCAATTTCGTTGTACTCTGTGCAATGACAATAAAGGAATTCTGATTTAAAACCTCTTAACGACTTCATCTTGCTCATGTGGCTTAATTCGGTTAATTTCAAGTGTGGACATTTTTTCATAGATATCCATAAATAATGAATCTGTGTATGTTTCCTTAAAGAAAATGTCATTGGAAATGGAAAAAATATCCCAGCTTCAATAGTTCAAGATATTTGCAGTACAGATCTTGTCAGAGAACAGAAAAAAAAAAAATCATAAATCGTAATTGAGATATAGGTTTGAAATAATCGTGATTTTGATTTGATGTCATGTCGCCCAGCCCTTGTGCATATTATGTACCGACATCCACACTAGATCTACACACACACACACACACACAAACACACACACGCACGGCCCCCCCCCCACCTGACTAAGTCTTGCGCGGGCTTTGCTTGCACCCCAGGCTGGCCCCCAGAGATAGACCGGGGGGTGCGTGGAGGGAGAGGACCGATCGGAGGGTGACGGTGAGGGGAGACCTAGGGAAACAAAACAAAAAAGAGACCAAGAGACAGGCCATGGATGAGCGCTACCCGACCCTACCCACGGAGTTTGTTTAGCAGCAGAGGCATTGGGGTTTTTTAAATGCTGAGATATTTCTTTAGGGAGAGTTAGATCTAAATAAATGCTGTGTACAAAGCGCTCTTTATTACTCACCGTTTACGCTTAGCGGTCGGTCACAACCCTGCCCCATCAATCTCCTCTCCTTCTCCTCCAGCTCCTGCACATAAAACACACACACACACACACACACAATTATCGCTCAAGCGACGTACCTATGATAATGCATTTGCAATTTCCAGCCAAACAAAAACACTTAATTATCACGCAATAATACAAAAATTCAAGAACTAGCATAACAACATTTTAGGGAATTACTATTATAGTCCTGGCCTTGTGTCGTCGGTGTAATACCCCAGGCTGACCTGTTGGAGGCGGTGTTGCTCCTTCTCCTGCTCGGCCAGCAGCAGAGACATCTGCAGCACGTGCTCCTCCTCCAAGCGCTGCTGCATGTCCTCCAGAGCCTGCACCCGCCACTGGGTCTCCTCTGGGGACCACACACACACACACACATGTACACACACACACACACACACACACATGCACACACACACACACACACACACGCGTGTATGCACACATGCACACACATGCACACACACGCACACACGCGTGCATATGCACACACGCACCACACACACACACACACACGCACACACGGGCATATGCAAACATGCACAGATTTAAAATGCACACATTTAAAACCACGCAAACACACACATAGACACACATACACACAAACACACACACGTAGACAGACAGACACACACACACAGACACACACACACACGCACATTGACACACAGACACACACGTAAACACACACACACACACACGTAAACACACATACACACATGTAAACAAACACACAAACATGAATTCTATTGCCCATCAATGACATGCTAACCATTAAGCTTACGTCCATAAATGCATTACAATGTTGTACAATCGTCTCAAATCGATCATCATATGAGAGAAATGTGTTGACAATTGTACGTCTAATACACACGGAGCACCGCATTTGTTCGGGTCACACGGCGTGACCCGTGCATCAGTTGACCGCTATCAGGACATCAGGCATGGTCCTTACACACACACACACACACACACACACACACACACACACACAGAATGTCCTCGACCAGCACCACATCCCCCGTGTTCAATTATATGTATTATATATATATATATATAATACATATAATATATAATACATATATATATATATATAATACATATAATTCGCATGATATAGAATTGTACTGGGATGGAATAAAACATCACGGACACACATTTTATATACTGTATATTAAAGGAGACATATTATACCACCAGGTGTGAATGTGATTGATTATCCATTCAAAGCGGTTTCAAAAACAGGTTGGAATGGCCCCACGTGACATCACAAGAGGGAGTGTCCACCTAGCAGTATGCTGGATAGATCAGCCTACCAGCCTACAACCCAGTGGACTGTAGCAACTGGTAGGCTGATCTATCCCAACATCATGTGCAATACTCTCAATATCATGTGCTATATTATTAATATTATTAGTATCACGTTACCTCTAAATATTACCTTGCAATATTACCTCTCATCTCCTCTCATCATCATGAGCAATATTCTTAATGTTATGTGCAATACTTCTTCTCATTATTATCCTTGCTATATTACCATGATACATTACCTTTCACCATCATGTGCAATATTCTTAATATTCTTTTTATCATGTGCAATACTTCCTCTCACCATTATTATTATCAGTTTTATTACACTTTTATTACACTTCAATTATGAAGCCTGTAATTTTTACACACCTATATTTTTATTTACGTTTATTTCTCTATTGTTTTATTGTATTGCTATGCAACCTGGCACAAGAATCTCCTACGGGATTAATAAATATCTATCTTATCTTACCCAGCATACATCTGGGTGGACACTCCCATTTGTGATGTCAAGTAGGGCCATTCCAACTAGTTTTTGAAACCGCTTGGAATGGCTAATCATGCTCACACCAGGTGGTGTAATACTGTATGTCTCGACTAAAGCTGGACTAACCTGTAGACTCAGGGGAATTTCTCACAACATGTTTGGTGTTTCTGGCCTCCGGCCCCTGAGGGCCACCAGACTCCAGGCCCCTGGCCTGGCCCTGGGGGCCGCCATCCGGAGACATGTGGGGCCTGAGCAGCCCGGCTGAGGGCCTCTCCACGTCGTATGACTGGTTCAGCGGAGCCGCCGCCGCCCCTGCCGCCACCGAGGTTCTCCGGTTGGGGGGCAAGCGGGTCACCCCAGCCATGAAGCGGGGCAGCCTCTCCTGACTGCGGTCCACGCCGGGCTCGGCCCCCGGGTACAGCTGGCTGTCCAGGGTGTGGCAGCGCCGCCGGAAGCCCGACGCCTGGAGCTCGTGGTGCCCGAGCGGGCTGAGGGCGGCGCTCCTTCCGGGAGGACTGCACATCTCCGGCGCGAGCCCTTCGTCTCCGTCGTCGCCGCAGCGGCTGGCTCTGCTGCGACCGACGGGACCACAGTGATCGGAGCTCCTCCGGGCCGACCAGCACGCCTCCGACGGCGACCCCCCGACGGGGCTTCTGAGAATAAGGTCCCCCTGGCCCATCGGGAAGGACATCTGGAGGTTGCCGGCGGAGACGGGCCGGGGTTTTCGTCTGTGTGTCGCTGTTGTGTGAGCGCGGGCGGCCTCGGGGCTGGGGAGGCGCTGGGGTGCGGCGTAGGCGTCGGCGAGGGGGGCAGTGTGGGGGACGAGGACTGGGCCCCGGGCCGGGCCCACGGGGCTGTGACGGAGGCTGAAGCCAAACTCGACCCCAGAGTCCCTCGCGGAGGCCCGGGTGCCGCTCTCCTTGTCGGAACCTAGGCTCTCGGCCGGCAGCGGAGGAGGAGTATGAGGCGGAGGTGGGGTGCGGGCGATTGCGGCCGACTCCCATCGATTCTGCTTCTCCACGTACTCCCGGGACCGCTTCAGGAGGCTGTCCAGACTGATGTCCTCCTCTTCCTCGTCCTTGTCCTCCTCCTCTCCGTCATCTTCGATCTTCTCTTGGTTCTCCAGCTCGACTTGGAGCCAGTCTATCTTGGGACACTTGGCTGGCGGGGCTCTGAACATGGAGTAGCAGGAAGGGAACTCTCTTCCAGGGCACACCCAGAGTCCCTGAGGAGCCCCGGAGAGTCGGTGACCAGGGTGTAGCCGTGGACCGTCTCCTGTTTAGGAGGGGAGGAGGGACACTTTGGGTGAGGTAACCAGTCTTCCTGCCTCCCTCCGGGCTCTTTGTTGTCATGGACCTGATAAGAAATGAAAGAAAGGCTGGTAGTGAACAAATGCAGCAGAAATAACTGCTGAGGATTTACACGTAATTCTCTATTTCAAAACCACTCACAGCCACCACTTTTTTTCTAGGTGGTGGATTTCCTGACAAACAAGAAATCAATGCATCACTTTATCAAGTGATCTTTTATAAATACCATGTTATTTTAGTTTTAAGACCCTGAAATTTGAAGCCTTCAAAGCACTACAATTTCTCAAGACTTCCAGGTGAAAAAATAGAACTATAGCAAGTGGAGCGGCGCTAGGCTGTGTTTAAGGGACTCCTACTATACCTTACCACCAGGCGTGAGAGTGATCAGCCATTCCAAGCGGTTTCAAAAACCGGTCAGTCTGACTGTTAATTACATTTTTTGGTTTTGCCCTACAGACTTTCATTTACATTTACATATGTATCGGTCATGTTTTCTGAAATGCTTTTTATTGACTGTGGAGTGTGTGTGTGTGGTGTGTGTGTGTGTGTGTGTGTGCGCGCTCTCTAAACAAACTTTCACTATCGCTGGGTTCAGACATTATGTACGGTGGTACAAGTATAGACGATAGATTGTTTTGTTGTTTTCTTTTAATTCAATTGGATGACCCAGCAGCCGGCAAGAGGAGAGTATATTAGAACAACATTTCATTGGTTGGTGGTTGAATTGAATGATCTGAGGTGGTCAGGTGGTGCAGGATGTAGTGTGTGTGTGAGTGTGTGTGGTCATTGTCCGGTTTAAGCAGCCTCACCTGGCGTGAGGCTGAGAGGACAAGACTCTGGGGCTGAGAGGTGATGCTGCACACACACCTGTGGTGCACTCTCTAATCAATGCACAACAGGGTAAACCAACACACACACATGCATGCACGCACACACACACACACACACACACACACACACTCAGAAGAGCGCTAGCATGCTAGCATTGCGCCACCTGCTCTGTCACCCAAACATTACAGCATCATCCGCCTGTGTCCTGCTGACGGGGATCCCTGGAAAGCCACTTTATGCTGTGTGTGGCACGGTTAACCGTTGCTGTTATTATTACATCACACCATGGGTGGGTGGGTGTATATTTAGGAGCGGTAGGACTAGCACTAGTCCTGACCTGCTGGACAGCCAGGTCCAAGATGTTCTGAACCTGGGACAACACGCTGGTCTTGCGCTGGTTCTGCCTGTTGGCCGGCGCCTGGAGTGCCCTTTCCCGATAGTCACACATGTCTCTGCGCTGCTCTGCTGTCAGCTGTTGAAAAATAAAACGCATTAATATATCACACACAGTAAACACATACACAGAAAAGGAATGGAAACCATAGTTAAATATTCTGATTGAGATACTTAGTGGGTTTTGATGACCACTGATGACCAGATGACCAGATGTTAAAGGTGCTATTGATAGTATTGACAACATTCTGCCACTAGGTGTCATACTCCCCCCCCCACTCACATTTCATTCCAGTGGTTGCCAGTTCATTGCATACTGTATGTCATGGCCAAGTGGAGTGCCTGAGACAGACTCAGGCACGCCAAATGATTAACCATTGAATTTTGCAACATGTAGCTATACATCAGCTGTAGATATAAGTTAGCATCCTTAGTGTGGTGCGGTGTTGCTGAGCACTTTGGGATTGGTCCCGGAGTGAAGCCTTCAAACTCCATTTTCCGGGGGGTTATTCCACACTAACTGGCAACTACAAAGACTCTTGCTCGCTGACAACAGAGAGATACCAGGTGATACCAACACCGTTATACCATTGGCTCACAAGCCTTGTTAGGAGCGGGAACCAAGCGTCAAACGTCTTACACAGAGATAAACAAAGCAATAGATTTTTTTAAATTATTAATTCACAATCATTATATTTCTTTCAAGGAAATGCAATACATGGACTATGATAAAAGAACACAAAACCAAACTTGATTCACTATATAGACCTATATATCACTGTATATGTATAACCTATATACAGTATGTCCCCTGAGCATTTTCTCTTTCACTGGGCTGTCCTTGTAAAGTCAGTTCCTCTGCACTCGGTGGCCGTCGGACACCCGTGACTCCGATGAACGGGTCTTGTTGTTCCAGGTCATCCACTGACCCCTTTATTCTAGCCTCCAAACACAATTAAAGGTGTATCCACACCAACGTGCATTCCACTCTCATTGTTACGACATACGCCGACGCAGACGGTGAGCAAGCCAACAATGTAATCTTTAGTTTCTGTCACCATGCAACGCCGGAGATACAAAGTGAGTGACAGCTCACTCAAGTATGGCACGGCCGTGTCTCGTCGCCATCGTGGTAGGCACCGTGGAGATTGTGTGCTTTCTTTGTATTTGTATTTTTACATCTAACCTGTTCCAACTTCTGCAGTCACGCTGCTATAACAGAGAGACTAAAACGAGTTTCTTTCCGCAGGCCATCAGGACTGTGAACTCTGACCTCACTGCCAACCCCCCCCCACTCCCATGCACACACAACTTGATACTACATTTTTTATATTGCCTTGTTATTGATATGCATACTTGTTTATAAGCCTTTTGCTGTTTATTTGCCTATTTGCTTGCTGTTTATTTGCTCATATTTATCATTCCAAAAAAAACTGCCCCTTTGCTGTAAAGACTGTAAATAGTTTGGATATTCTGAGTCTTTCCCTTCAATTGTAATATTTGTGATATTTATATTGTTCTGTTGCACATTCCGCTGGGCATCGCTACTTTTTCATTTCACTGCATATCCTGTCTGTGTATGTGATCATTAAACTTCTTGAATTTTGAATCTTGAGCCCAGAGAGAGCAGAGAGTTTGTTGCCAGGGAGCTGTGCGGAGACAATGCCCTTCAAAAGCAGCATCAACAAAGTGTTCTGTTACGATGGTCTAATAGTTATTCTTAGACAGAATGAAAGCCTGCTCAAGGGGACATTTCATGTACCCATTGTAGACTATGGCTTTGCCTGTGTCACATTCATAAAGCTATAAATAAACTATACATTTTCATATGGGAGGTGCAGGATCTGCATTAAAGTAAGCTTACAGCTCCACTTTTCAACCCAACGCTGACCCTGCAATGGCATCGACAATAAATCAATGCCTCATCTAAAATAAGAGTTTATTTTTACGGTTTATAAAAGAAGAAACTGGACAACAACGTCTTGTTTTGTCTCGTTTGTAGAGACGCAGCCTCTATACGATTAATGTAGTTTTCTCTTAAATCACTTTATTGACTTACCAGCGGGGGAAGCACAGCCCTGCCGTAGAACAGAATGGTGGAGAGGTCTTTCAGTGAGCACAGAGACTTCCAGTCCTTCTCCTGGCCCCCGGACCGGCCCTCCTCTCGGAGCAGGGCCCGGCTTCGCAGGGCAAACTCCTCATAGCTTTCCATGTCTGCACAACACCACCCGCGCACCACCACCACGGACAGGGGACACCACCCACCATGAAGTCTTAGACTGCCCTGCAGGATCTGATGGGGAAATGGTTAGAGGAGAGAGGACAGAGGAGATCGATAGACAAAAACACAACAAGGGCAAATGTTCTGGTGGTGTGTGTGTGTGTGTGTGTGTGTGTGTGTGTGTGTGTGTGTGTGTGTGTGTGTGTGTGTGTGTGTGTGTGTGTGTGTGTGTGTGTGTGTGTGTCTCTGTGTGTGTGTGTGTGTCTGTGTGTGTGTGTGTGTGTGTGTGTGTGTGTGTGTGTGTGTGTGTGTGTGTGTGTGTGTGTGTGTGTCTGTGTGTGAGTTTGTATCCAACCCCCTGCCAGAAGGGAGTGGGTTGCTAGACAACTGACAACTGAGAAAGCAAGGTGAATTCAACAAGGGATGCCATTGCCGTGTTTGCCCTGACCTACATCAACATATCATCTATATCATCATGACACCAATGCCTTACAATCCTGTTATTATCTCAGGGTCAGGCAGAAAATATGGACTTGATGAGGGAACATGAGGACAATCACTCAATGATCCACTCACTGTCTCACTGTAATCAATATGAATACCATGATAGGCTGTACTGGGGACAGACTGGTGTGCCTGTCATACCTGTGCACATACCTGTACAGTGCACTGCAATAATCCACATTATACGCCATGTTGAGGGCATGGCAGCAATTACACTTGAGATCGTCGCACATCGTGATAATGAAGGAGCTTACTCATCGGGGGAAGCCGGGCGGTGCTTCACGCCAGATTACTCCACCAAATAAAGCCCTCAAGTATGCAACAACATCCACCCATCATTTCCTAGTGGTTTTCAACCGACACACCCGAATCGCATCGGTTCAGTGGGTCAGTGGCTACAATAGAGGTGTTATTACGATCACTTATCACAAGGACATCGACATTTATGCGGCTATTACTCAGTATGTATGTATATGAGGGATGTATGTTTTAAATGTTAAATACAGCGGTGCCCACTGGCGGGCAGCCGGCGGTAACATGGGGGGAAACCCGACGATTTCATCATTTTTTAAAGACCTTACCTGGGGTTGAGCAGAGCACAGAGGAGGAGGAGACGGAGATGATTCGTTTCGACAGACCCACAGATATGTGTGTTGGTTAAATCAAAAAAAAAAAAAGATGTGTGTGTGTCGGAGCAGCGGTTTGTTGGCCACACAGACTGTACTGTAATATCGAGGTGACTGAGATTTCAATCAGCGGCTTCCAGTTTCCCGTCCACCCTTCCGGGCAGCAACAGCGCCGTCTAGCGGCCGCACGCACACAGCGCTTGGGTCGTAGGAGGCTGTATTACAGGACTATAATGTACTTGCACACACAGCAGGACACAACACAGCACAATCCAATGGTTGGTTGTAACTAGGTAACACATAACACGTGATACATTAATTAAATCATCAATTAAAAACCTAACAATCCTCCTAGCAGCTGCAAACTGGTTTATAGCAAGTGTTTATGTTCTTGCGGAATGGGCCTTCTCCTCTCTCTTCTCGTTTGCAATGGCCAGGAGATGTGGACGAGATGACATGTTAGCCTGTCTGTCTGTGAGGTCAAAGATCCACTTGCATGTGGTGGTGATGGAGTTTAGACCCAGGCACCTTTGCTTGGTGACATGTTTGCAGGGTGTAGGATGATGCTGTCAAGGGAGGATTGAGGTGTACTGTTGCATGGCCTGAACGAACGAAGGGCATGTAACTCTAGATTTCCTTTCACACCTTTCAATTTATTCTCTGCAAAAGGATATTGCAGTCGTATGTGTGTAGACAATATGGACAGAGATTTGTCTTATTATTAATAATGCTAATAGGAGTAAACTTGTGTCTTATACATGTTAACTTGTCTTATAAAAGTTAACTTGTGTTTTGTAAATTGACATTTTGAATGAATGTGCAATGTTTGTACAAATTTATACATATTTATGAATGAATTAAGTTTTACATTTTGCACAATACCTAAAAAGACAAAACACACTAGAGACTATGACTATACTCATTCTCACACTATTTTATTTAATGATTTCTACACCAACATATTGCAGCAAACATTCAGACATTGTTCTGGTGGTAAACATTGAGACACACCACGGCCAGACAGTGGACACTGAGTAGAAGAGAACATTCTGGATGTGATTTCCTTCACAGCTCCTCTTTTGAGCGCAAGGGCTGGCTGACACGCATATTCCCCTTGTTGCTCTGAATCAGAGCATCAAGATCGCTGTCCTTAAACGTGGCTTTGGAGTTCTGTCAGAAAAAAATAACACAGAACATATACATACATATTACATCATTATAAGTTCAACTGAAAAGCATATAATTTGAGTCATTCAGAGAGTTACTCGTGGCGTTGTACATTCAAAGACAGAATATAAAGGCTGGCTATAATGGCTTACCCCGAAAGACTGCCTTTTCACCCCGACACATGTAGGGGACTGCTCGTAGCACAGGGCAATTTCCAGATGTTTTGGGGTCTTGGTAGCAACGGCTCGCTGAATTGTTCATGGTTGCCTTCTCTGCATGAAGATTGAAGATGTTTTTATTGCCCAATGTACAATTAATTGAATGCTTATCCCCCATTCACTCTGCAAGGTAAACATAAATCTCTAAAGCAACTCGGGATAAACAACCTAGAATTTACAGAGGTATCATCTAGCTCATTAAACTTAGAGTAATTCAGATTGCACTCTGAACATAAGTACCTACTATAAACATAAATTCGAGTAAGGAACATCGAATTGAGAATAGTATAGAACAGTAGTAGTAGCAGATGAGATGTATGAAATTGATAAGTGACGAGTGCAGTGTGTGTGTGTGTGTGTGTGTGTGGTGTGGGGGGGGGGGGGGGTCACCATATGGATTGGAGTATTAGAACATATGGGCACACAGTATATACTAGTAGAGAACGAGGAAGCTCTGCTCAGTTGTCAGTAGTTTCACCTAGCAGTTGCTTGCACGCAGGTCTGTCAGTGTGTCGCCTGGAGGGACGACCTGGTGGTTGTGAAAACAGGTTCTACTCACACCACTTACCACCGAGCAGACGCTTGCAGCACGGTCTGTCTGGCTTCTGCTGGAGATCCTTGAGGACCTGTTTCAGTTCTGAGCACCACGAAACAAAAGATGTCTCAACAAGTGGTGAAGAAAATGTAAGCTGGTCAGATGCCGGATTAATGATTAATGCAAGTAATATATTGATTATGTATGTAAAAGTATAAAGGAATAAGCAATCACCTCGTGCTGTTATGAGGACACCTCACAATGCGTGGGCTACAAGTAAGACAGAAACGAGGTTTGAGGAACCAGATAGAGAAACAAGACGCCTACAAGAGCACTGCCAAACACACAACAAATGTATGCTACTGCACAGAGAAACACGAAACAAGTGTGTGTGTCTGTGTATACTTACAGCGGTCTGCCGGCTTGATGTGAACGACGCGCTCAAGCGTGAAAATGTACATTACGACTAAGATATAAAAAGCTTCATAGTTGGAGGAGATAGATGGGAGGCGGTGTTATTCAAGCGTACCTGGAGCCTGTACCCAGACCCACCTCTATTGCTGGTGTATTGGCAGCATAAAGTGTCACATGGTGTGAGTGGAGCACAATAAGGGATCACATCAACAGTTCCTGTGACCACAACATTATGTAGTTCGATTTTTACTTTTATTTTCCCCGGGTGTTTTTTCATCCTTTAACCTTTTCATTTCTTCATTCTTGCACAATGTAAACACAGTGTATGTTCAGACTCAGAGAGCTGTCAGGCCGCATGATGCAAACCTTAACCGTACATCACAATGGAGGCCAGTTGAGAGAGCCAATTTTTCGCTATTTCACATTTCAATTGCCATGTTTCCCAATGGAAGCAAATCAACGTATGAATCCTTATCACTCTAAATAAGTTTGCAAAAGACAAATAGCGTCAAATGCAATAATATATCATTAGAAATTGTGTATCATATATAAAGTGATGAGTATAGTTGTAGGCCTATACATATATATATATATTTTAATATAGTTCTTGTGTTAGGCCATACATAAGATATGATCGATTGATCTCCCCCCCCCCCCCCCCCCCCCGCCGCACCCCCCCCCGCCCCCCCCCACCCCCCTTCCCCCTATGGTGCTATCGTAAATGCGATTGCTATCTTAGACCGGTTCCACCAGGGGCGCCCATTGGACCAAACTTGACAGGATTCCATATTTGGTCGTTTTCTTCCATATAAGTGACTGACACGTGACATCGTGGCTCGTGCGGGCGGATTTGGTGCGCCAGTCGAAACGGTCGCGCCTCCATCTGGATGTACTTCTACAGCGGCAATAAAATCCGTCGTGGTCTGAACAACTGGTAACGTCGGTATCTAATAAGTCTAGCTTTAATTTTAATTCAAATTCTAAGCACGGACGTATTTATTGTGTTTTATTTAGTGTCGTACACACTGTGCATCATTGAATCTTCAGTACTCGTATGTATCTGCAGATTGATGGCTACTGAGTGGGCGATAACTAATATAATACACTCACTCATGTTTTCAATATTTTTATATTTAAAAGTCTGTATTTTTTAACTGTCAATTCGTATTGGCCGTCACTGAGACTTCCTTCAACGAGGAAGACTTTGCCCGCCTTGAGCCGATGGGCTGACATCCGAAAAGGCCCGCGGCGAATGTGTCAAAATCGAGACTTCCGCTGACGTCATACAACAACCCATTCGCTGCGGACGCATATAGAACGGTCTCGTCCCGCGGCGTATTGGGATTTGTGGTCTTTTGTAGTTTGTTTGAACAGCTTCTTCTGTTCATTCCTGTGGATGAGCTATTCAGTCACTGCATAGTAAAAGTCACCATATTTCGATAATATACAAAATATTGGGTCCATGGTGTGGGTTGTGGTTCCTTTTCTGGGATGTAATACTGTATTATTTGATTTGGCAAGAAATTTTCGTCATCTTCTCTGTGTGCTGTGTGTGTAGTGTGTGTGTGTGCGTGTATGAGAAGTAGTGAAGTTCTCAAATCTATTTTTTTAAGACTAATTAGCCCCTCTAAGATTTTATTTTCCAGCACGTCTCCTAATAAAGTTAGTTTTTGTTACTAAACTGTATTAAGTGGTATTCATTGCATTTCATTTTCTTGATAGGAATCGTTGGCAATGTTCATCAACTAACATTGAAAGCAATACCAATACATGTGCAATATTTCTTCCAACATCATGTGGGAATATCTCATATCGATGTGGACTATATTATATTATATCGTGTTATCCTCCTAAATACTTATCTTGTCAGCTCATCGTC